>JADLZN010000124.1:282500-324441 GCA_018155175.1 Sinocyclocheilus anophthalmus
GGACATTTGCATTCACTGCACATATCAGAGGGGAGGAAATTGGAGAACGAACTCAGGAGATGTGGACGTATCTGTGACCTCCACTCTAAGCAAGGTCATGTAAATGAAGGCTTTAACTGACAGAGAGATGCAGACTCTGGCCTGAGGGGAATGTTTGATGTGTCTTTCAATGGAGACGCAGCACTGTGATGCTCACACGATCATTCCCCTTGGATGGGCTCCATCTCAAGGTCACTGTATTCAAATGCTGCTAAATAATGTCATGTGTTCAAAGTTCGATAAGAGTCAACACAGTCGTGCTTTTTCCTCAGTGCTCTGGGACTCAAACTCACACAGAAGTACACACGTTTTAGAGGTAAAACATGTCTCAGTCATTGAAATATGTTCTGTGCTTTATATGCTTTGGTCTGCTGGTTTTCAATGCATGCTCACCTGCACTCTTACTATACGAATGAGCAAAAAACAAAACAACAAAGATAGTGGTGATCTTACTCTATTTTGGTGTGTGTGTGTGTGTGTATGCTCCTTTCAGACAGAGAAAATCTCTCTTTTCAATGAGATGGACCAGATGATATTGTCCATTGCCTGCCATCAATCTTCATCCATTTCTCTCAAGAAAGAAAGAGAGAGACCAACTCACCATGGAGGACCTACATGAGTTCTGTCATTTAACATTAATTGATTCAAATAATGATACTAATAAAATTAGTTGACCTTGCTTTAAAAAAAAAAAAAACATTACACTGGAACATTAATTCACCCCTATATTATCTTTTAAAATACTGATGAAAAAAAAGCACACTAAGTTACACAAGCTATACTAAAATTACAAAAAATGGTACTATTTCTAGAGGTAAATTAAATCAGATCACAACACATGCCAATGATTTCATCATGTCCTGGGCTGTCAAAACTGAATCATAAAGTAAAATGTGTTGCTATCTGGTGTTAAAAACCCAGCATACTGTAGCAGGATACAAATCCACTCTGACTTATAAAAAGCCGGAAACCACAAATACAAATTACTCAAAAACGAGCACAGAAAATAATGGCGGCCACAAGAAAAACACATTTACAAATAAAAATGAGACCAAACTGCATTTCCTGACTGAATGCATAAAATATGAAGAAATTCATAAATGCTAATCAATCAAATTTCACAGATACACCTTCAAACTGACAGTATGCAAAACCACGATCTGTCTGAACCCCAAAGGATGGAAAATTATTCAACTTTTATTACATTTAGAGCAACACAAGTGCAAGAAATATAGAAATAAAAAGGAAAGAAAAAAGAGAAAAGAAACAAGAAAGGAAAATAAAAAGGGGGTGAAGGGGGGTCTTAAATCAGCCTAAGGTGGTTTGCTAGTCTTAGCTCCACAATCCTTCATAAACCAGCAAAACAGACCAGCCTAACTAGCTTGGTTACCTGTTTTAAAAAAAAACAATTTCAGCAGGTCGAGTTACTCTCTTTCTATTATTTACGTTTTGAATCATTTTAGTTTGTATTCATTCACTAATAATTCATCTTGGACTGCTCTTTATTATAACAATAGTGTGCTACTGATGTGGTCATGAAAATGTACTATCATTTGCTGTAATAATAGAGAAGAATGAATCTGGAACAGAGAGGAAAAACAGAAAGAGAGAGAGTCTAGTGACATTCACGAGAGATATATGTGGTTTAAACTTCAGACTCATGCATTTAACTGCAGGTTTGTAGAAGAGCTTGTTTTTCCTTTGCTATCTGCATAGATAAGAAGCGATGTGAGCTTGCCTTGGGAGGATAGCATGTTTCAGATGTCTACTCCTGCCCATATCTACTTTTTACAGCTGCAGAGTTGCTGGTCTCAGCCTGTTACACGGCTTGCCGTTATTCTTCCTGTCTAGCTGAAAAATAAAGGTCAATTTCTTGCTAAGCCACTGGTCCAGCCAAAAACCTTGAGTGATCGATTTGACTCATTGGCCCATGGAGCTTGCTCTTTAAAATGAGGGGGGGGGGATGTAGCAGTCCTATTTCTATATCTCGTTCAACAGAGATGCCCAACATGAGATATTCACATGATGTGCAACACTTGAGGACAAGATTCAAACAGCTTTTCCCATGAACAGTTATGAGAGTCTGTGATTTGGTACAGGAAAACATTTTAGGAGGGCATTCAGAGTTGAAAATAGCTTGAATCAAAAAAAGAAAGAAAGAAAAAAAAAAAAAAGAAAATCGGCATCATCAACCATCTCACACTTGTGTCGAGATATTTGAAAAAGTATAGCACAGCATCAGTGCAGTACCGTTTGTGACTTATACACAAAATGTTGTGAACAGCTGGAAAAATTTGAAGCAGAAAGTCTGGTATTGTTTAAAAACTGATGCAGTAGTGACTGCATTTACAAAATTCTAAGTAGTGTGCACCAAACTAGTTTTTAAGGACGTATTTAAATATGCAACAGGGATGTTTCTCTCTTCTATATGCACGGTACAACAAAACCACAGGGAAAGAGGTACGAGTCTTGATCCATTTGCGTTGACATATAGAAAACAGCCAAAAATAAAAAGCCCAAAATAAACATAAATAATTCCAAAGGCTTTATATTATTAAGACCAAAGTATTGCAACTCGCACCTGCCCCCTTTATGAACTCCATAAACTGGATCGCTTTATGAGCAAAGCCCAGACTTAACATGGCAACACTTCAACAGATCGCTCTGTGAAACAACCTTCCAAGCAGGGCCATCCTTAGGAGGGTGCAACTGGTGCGGTCGCACTGGGCCCCGCGATTGAGGGGGCCCCACGACCACCCCCCGGAACATGATCACAAACGGACCGAGGGGGATTCCACCCGGAACGTGATCGCGAACAGACCGAGGGTGGCCCCGCTCCCTACCTCGCACCGGGCCCCGCGTCAGCTAAGGACAGCCCTGCTTCCAAGCATATACAAAACTCAATTCCTCTGTCAACGGTGGTTCAGTTAAAACTGTTGAACATAACTAATCTTTGGGCCCTGTAATATCACTTGGGTCAGAAATAGTGGATCCCAAACATGTGAAACATCAGAATGTTGCTATGGTTACCACGGTGTCAGTCATCGCAATTTTGGAAGTGAATTCTGTTACACATGAAATGATAATTTAGGAGATTCACTAATGCATTTAAATACAGTTGTCACTCCTGAAACTTTACAGTGAATACGTGACCAATGATACCTACTGTCTCAAAAGCTAATTTACATTATTATACTGATGAACCATCCATCATTTCTCATGTGAGAACACCCTGAGAATGTATTGAAAGATCTAGATGGCACAGAAAACGACACCGCGCACACCCTTGTCCTCAGATAAATTCCTCAGATTACCTTGAGGATGTGAGATATGATGACCATAGCCTATACTGAAAGAGCTGCTAGACGGACCCACCTGTGTTTTAGATGTTTATTCTATTATTTGAAGTGTTACAACAATCTAGCAGTGCCCATCCAGAGCTGTAGCACTCTCAGGGATGACAGACTCAGTATTCACTGGACCGTTGTTGAGGGAGTGGGAAAACACACAAAGGGAAGAGGAAATATATGGGATGTAGTTGAAAGAACTGGGCCATTTCTGTTATTTCTATGGTTTGTAATTATGTAGGTCATTTTATACCCCAGAGAAAGGAATTTGTAAATCTGACATAACACATTTAGCCCTGGTGATGCTACAGAGGAGTTTCTCATCTTGGTTAGCACTGTGCTGATACATACGAATAAAGCAGCATCTCAGCAGAGAAGTGTAGAAATGGGCCAGGCAGGTGTGTTGAGTAAAATTAAGAACCAGCAAGGTCTTCTCTCTTTCCCTCAGCCAAGGAGTCTCTCAGCCGCTAATTCAAATAGGATAGATCAATAAGTGAACGATTAAGCATGACGTGGAATCAAAATTGACCCTAAATGTTCCTGGTCTTATTGTGCACTCATCATCAGTGAATGTTATTCTACAGCAAAACAAATAAACATTTGTTTTCATAATCTTTCATCAAAATGTAATAACTCCCTCCACCTCTGAAATGACTTTTCTGCTGATGTAACCAAAGCTGCGTGGATATGGAAAAATAATATTAACCAACAGCATCATGGTCCATCAATCACAATTCGATCAAACTCCAATGGATACGATTGTATCCTGAATTATATCTCACTGAAATGTTCTCTTACATCATACATCACATTATGGAATGAATGAATGCTGCTTCATGGTGTTTTTAAACATGATGAGTTAGCATACAGATCTCAAGCTACTTCTGAAATGAGTTTTTTTAAAACAATAGTGAATGAACTGAGACTATTCACTGGCTACGAAACTGTAATCGGCATTATTTACACATTAAATATTACAAAACATTTTGCTGTTCTTTTGAACTTACTTTTCATTGTAGAATCCTGAGAAAAAGTATCATGGTTTCCAAAATAAATAAATAAATAAATAAAATATTGAGCAGCAAAACTGTGGGATCATGGAACTGAAGCTTTGTCATCACAAAATAAATTAGTTAAAAAAAAAAAAAAAAAAAATTATATGATATATATGATATATATATATATATGATATCTATATATCTATAAGAATAACATATATATAGATGATATAAAACTGTAGTCTGAACTGTATATTACGGGTATATGAAAAAATTGAGCACAGCACATGCCATACAGTTGTGGGGGGGACTATACATCAAAACATGTGTGACGGTTCTTAATAAAGGGCACCAGCCAAGTGGTGTTAAAGTAGATGCCAAAGCCACTTTACTTTCATTTGGCATTTGAGGGAATAATGTTGGACCGCATCTCAAGTATTATTCCCAGGATGAGGACAGGAGTATGGGATATGAGTGCTTAAGTGTCCCAGGCCATCTATCATTTCATCCCTCTCCATCCGTCTCCCCATCTCTACTGAGAAGCTGTATACAGAACTCTGATCACATTCAGCAAAGTAGCAGGATGAAAAAGCGTCAGATTCTGAAAGACTCTTAGAGTACACTGTGCAGGAACTCATTCATCAATTATTCACGACTCGGGCAGAACATTCAGAGCTGGGATATCAAAGCTTCCTCCTGGTGTAAACGTCCCATGCACTTTGAATAAAAGCAGAAATCAGTGCCCGCGGCTCCAGCCCCTATGTTTTCAAATGATGGAAACAGCAGTTGGTAATCAGATATGACACTTGAACCGCTGCAGATCTCCTGCATGACTTTGAGAGAGTCTACTGCGTGTGACCTCTGGAGGAGCAGTGAGCAGAGGCAGACAGGTGGAGACAGAGGTGCATGGAGATTGTAGTTGTGTGTGTTTGTGTGTGTATATGTATGCGTGTGTTTGTCCCTGCAGAATGAACCAAGGCTCAAAAGCAGGACCAGAGCTGGAGAGCTCTCAGGAGTACCAGTAAAAGCTCTAAAAGTGGACAGAAAAAAAGCACACCAGGAGAGAAGAGCAAATGGAAAGAGAGCAAAAAGTGAAGGATGCAGTAATGTCAGGTTTAGCAAAAGGACGGGGAGAAAAGTGGAAGATGAGCAGAAAAAAAAATATTCTTGCAACAACACCGCTCAGTTCCAAAAACTATTAAGCTGCCTACAGAGGGAGCATTTTCAGGAATCACACAAAGACTGTTCCAAAAGTTAAGTATCTTAAGCTGCTTCCTGAGACGTTTTTCCTAACTCACAATTTTCCAGAATCCCAGACTGCAATGTTATGAGTTCAGTAGGGAAAATGAATTCACAATTCCATTACTTAAGTGAAAGTACAGATACTGCTGGTCAAATATTACTCCATTACAAGTAAAAGTTGTAAAGACAGATTTTTACTTATGTAAAAGTACAGAAGTACTTGCTTTTAAAAGTACTTAAGTACCAAAAGTAAATGTCCTTATTTATGTCAATGCACTGTTTTATTATTGTTGTATGTAATACTTGCAATATATCTGAAGAAACTTACAATACATTACACCTGCTGAATACACGGACTGGCTTGTATAATCTTTGGAATAAAGAGCTTTTAGTATGTTAAAAATGCAAAACAGCAAGACTTATTTGACATAAAAAAAAAAAAATTAACTGTACTTTGATGTCACACACAGAACGGTCTGTGCAGTGCTGCTTCAGTCAAACACCTTTTGTGTTTTATTAGGAGACGCACAACAGTTCTTCTGTGGTTTTATAGGTAATATTTTCACTTACACAATTTAGCGAAATCAGACGATATTGTGTCTAATATAAACCACAATATTAACTTCTTCTTATTGAATTGTTGTAAATAAATATCACATTTGGAACTGGTCAGTACTCAAAAAATGCTGGGAAATCACTTAATGTAGCCCCAAGAGTGATTACTGATAAACTGTCTGATAAAAGAAAGTCACGTTTTAGAGAAGAACAAAAATCACCCACTGACTTTCAAAACTGCCACATAGTAACGACTTTCTACTTCGAGGATCTTGATAGAAACGTAGTGGAGGGAAAAGTACAATATTTGTCTTTCAAATGTAGTGAAGTTAAAGTCATAAGTTTCCAGAAAAAATTATACTCAAGTAAAGTACAGATACTCAAAAAGTGTACATAAGTACAATACTCAAGTAAATGTACACTCTTAAAAATAAAGGTGCTTCACAATGCCATAGAAGAACCTTTTTGTCTAAATGGTTCCATAAAGAACCTTTAACATCTGAAGAACCTTTCTGTGTCACAAAAGCTTCTTTGTGGCGAAAGAAAGTTCTTCAGATTACAAAAACGCAAGAAAAAAATGGTTCTTTAAAGAACCTTTGACTAAATGGTTCTTTGTGGAACCAAAAAGGTTCTTCTATGGCATCGCTTGAAGAACCTTTTGAAGCACCTTTATTTTTAAGAGTGTACTTAGTTATTGTCTGCCTCTGATTACATTATGACTTTAAGTTTTCGAACATTTATTCCTGTGATGGCAAAGCTAAAATTTCCCGTCTTTAGTGTCACATGGAGCCTCAGTATAATGTTGAAAAACGGTTGTGCTGTTTAATATATTATACTTTATTATTAATTTTTTTAGGATTCTTGGATGAATAGAAAGTAAAAGAACAGCATTTATTTGAGTCATATACAGACGAAAGTCTTTCATGTCACTTTCAATCAATTTAATGTGTCCTTGCTTAAAAAAAACACTAGGTGTTTGAAACAGTTTAAAGTGCCCCTATTTTGGATTTTTGAAAATTACCGTTCATGCAGTAACACAGCTCTAAGTGAATGAAAACATACTGCAAAGTTTTAAATCTGAAAGTGCACCGTATATAAAGTTAATGTCTCTCAAAAGAAAAGGTCGACTCTGAATCATTGAAACGAGTAATTTTTAAAGATCCCAAGCGTTCATGTGAGGTCAACTAAATCATTAGCCGATTGCACGCCATTGTTGGTATTTGTGGTCTGAATGAAAATGCTAAATCCTCTTGCCACTAGGTGCCGCTTTTGGAGCGGTAAAATAGTGGTTTCCCCCAGTAACGCTGTACACAAAGCAGCACTGCGCTCACAAACGCTGCTTTATCAGGCATGATGAAATTAAAATGAGACCAATCGGACCAATAACCGCAGATTAGCGTCACACAAAGGAGGGGTTTGGAAAAATGAATCATTGAGTGAATAATTTGGGAGTCGTTAAGCAAGTAGTAAGTTAAAAATAAATGCATATTATAAGACAGTGAAATTGTTTTTTGACCTTGCATGCATTTCAACCTGTTGTTGGGGACTCCCAAAGCCAAAATATGAACCTTTCATAATCCATAATAGGGGCACTTTACGCATAGGTGTTTAAACAGAGCTGGCAGCTAGCAATGCACAACACTGTCATCATAAGAGAAGCCAGGCTGCTCTCGGCCAATACAATTTCTTGCTCCCAAGCTGTTTGACTGTTGAGATAAGCCATGTGTAATTAATCCATTGATTAACATCAGTACGGCCACTGTAGTATTTGATCATTCTTTCTTCCAGCATTAATTAAAAAAGTGATAGTACAATGTGCTGAGAGTGATAAATATTGTTATTAAAATTTGCAAGTGAAAACTGTGCTTTAAGTCCTGATAACCCCTCTTTAAAGCTGGGTCATGAGGAAATAAAATCTAGTATTCAGACTGCATGACAGGCAAACCATAAAATACATGGATTTTAAAAGCCCATATTCAATTTTTAATACAACATCAGCCAAGAACAAGCTATGTGATAAATAAATACCATCAAAATTTCATGTGCAATACAAATTCAGGAACGAACATTCGCTGTGAGGTTTTCAGCTGCTCGGAGGCTCAATTCGGCATCAGACAGCAGAGCGTAAAAAGCATGTCGAAGTGTCCGCTGCCAATTCCACTCCTTGACACATGCACAGCTCTCACACTACCTGAATGTGCTAGAACTAAACATCCCTTCAGCACCATTATGCTGTCAAGGCACAGCGTTCCGTCTCTACGTGATGGTTTCTTCTCCTAACTCTTGTTTCCGACATGTATTCAGTGAGCGTGTCAGCGCTAAAACACCATGAGAATTTCATCTTCAGAAGTTCCTTCTCCACCACTAACTAGTCTAACGATGACGGGAAGAAAGTCAGCCTTGATCTACCGGTCTCCTTGGCGTTCTCATTAGTGCTAGAGTTGGTGAAGGCCTGCTGCTGGATGTTTCATCCCCACACCAGTCGAACTGATTATCCACGAGGCTACAGATTTCTCTCCTCCAGTCGGTCGTTCTAATTACCACCAATATTCCACAATGGTGGACAAGCATTCTCGTTCCTTGGCTTGCAGTCCTCCCTCTGCAAAGAATAATAATGAGACCTTCCAAAACATCTACTCAGTCGTCTATTTCAGTAAAAGTAGAAAAGTTTTCATTGGAGGTAGAAACCTATCTTTCAGTTCAATTTTGAACTGAATTGTACCTGCAATTTTGATTCAGAGTAGTTGTCGATCAATATTGTTTTTTTGACAGCCGATGCCAATATCTTAGAGAGCAGGGTGGCCGATGGCCAATATAAAGGCGGTATATATACCATCACGCAGAGTATACGCGATTGTGCAGGATACAAATGCACACACTTCACAAGATCTCACAGCTGGATTCGGCTAAGTCTGCAAGGTTTGTGAAATTAAATGTTTATTAGACATTCAAAGATTTGTTTAAATGGTGTAAATGCGTATTTGCTGAATGCTGGCGGCAAACAAGAAAGTGTTATAATGTTTGTCTTTCTATTACTAAAAATAACAGTTCTGTCTGATTATTAGACAGAAAAACAATATTACGGAGAGAGTACTAGTATTTTAGCCAGATGCAACAGTTTTCAGTTAAAAAAACATCTTAATAGTGGATTATTGTGATGCTTTTATCAGCTGTTTGGACTCTCATTCTGACGGCACCCATTCACTGCAGAGGATCCGTGGATGAGCAAGTGATGTAATGTTACATTTCTCCAAATCTGTTCTGATGAAGAAACAAACTGATCTACATCTTGGATGACCTGAGGGTGAATACAATTTCAGCTAATTTGCAGCAACTATTCCTTTAAATCGATTTTTCCTCAAACCCCAGTTCTGACCACACTGTGGTTCCAGCTCATATGAGATGTTTACATCAAACTGACTGGGCACCATCACCTCTAACAAGTAACATTTAGCTGGGCTGTTAAACGACCACCCCCTGCCCCTTGATGGAGTCCATATATTAAGAATGGACTGAGCTTCCTGTGGAGCAAGTAGACAAGCAGAAGTGGATGTGGTAAAACAAACAGGAGAGTTGCTGTCAGAACAGTTTAGTCCTGGCCTCAGATCAATAATCTATTTTCACCTAGCCTGTGCTGTCCTGTTTGTCTGGCTTACTCCGGTTTTCAGCTGACCCAGCTGGAGAGAAGGCAAACACGTTCAAATGAGGCTCTCATCAAGTGCTGAAAAACCACAAACAACAAGACAGCCTTTTATACGGCCGCCTTTGACTTTACATATTTATGCACTTATTAAAGTCAACATTTATCTGCCATTTTTGTTTTAGAAGAGCTAAAAAAAAAAGAACATTCAAATTTCAAGATTTTCTTTTTCTCTGAAATGCTACCCGTAACCTTGATTGTTTCATTGTGAGAGAACCATAGGAAATATCATTTAGATTTCAAATAGCCAGATTCCAGCACATCCAAATTATTTTCCAGTTTCTGCCTTGACTCTTTTAGAGAGCTTTTTTGTGCGCATTTGAGATCAATATTTGGTGTTCTCCCATTGCAATGGGCCTTTAATTGAGATCCGTAACAAAGCAGCGGTGTCTTCTGATCCCGTCACATTCATTTCCTGTCTCTCCGTCTGCACGGAGAATTCAAATTACAGCTGCTTTCACATTGCTCTCGCCTTCACTGCCGTGTAAATGTTTCAAGAGCAAAGAGAGCACCTTGAGAGCCGAGGGGAGACAAATAAATAACTCAAACTTTACACCTCTGATTAGCAGCCAAACCGAGGTAACGAGATTTCTCCTTGTGTGTAGTAAATAAATAAAGCTGTGCGATGCAATAATCTAATCTCATTTGGGTATGATTGACTACTCACTGACAAATCCCACAATAGAATATCACTTTTTTTCTTTCCTTTTTTTTCTGGCATTCCTTGGCACTTATCTAAAAATATAAAGTGAGATGATGAAATATTTAGAGAAAGATTATTACAACTTAAAATATCTGTTTTCTATTTGAATAAATTTGAAAATATAAAGGGGTGTCTGGACTGTGGAGGCATACTTGCATGAACTTTCAGCATCGTTACTCCAGTCTTCAGTGCCACATGTCAATGCTGAAAAACAGCTGTGCTGTTGGAGATTTTTGTGGGAAACTGTCACAGTGTTTTTATAAAAACTTTATTAATATATATATCTGATACAGTATATTGTCACGTTAACAAATTACATCCTTGCTGAATAAAAGCACTAATTTATTAATTTAAAAAAATATAATTTTATTGATCCAAAGTTTTGAATGATAATGTACACTTAGACAACGTCAAATCTTGTAATTTTATTCTTAAAAGAAAGGAAATATTAGTTAAAAAATTAAATCTGATCCTATCAGAGACTTGGAAATGAAACTAAACACCCAAGTAATTGCATAGCGACATTAAAAAAACACTCTCAATGCCTTAGCCTCCATCTGCTCAGCAACACTCTGGCATCCACCCGTCACACTCTAGCATGGCGATAACTTTTGTGTGGGTAAGCACCTATCATTTTCTTCAGATATAATGGTTCTCAATTTCTGGGGAAAAGACAAAGACTGAACCCAACATGTAATGTCTCCCTCCTAACTCCATTCCTTTGAAAAAGATCCCCTCGACATGCCCTTTGGAAGTAGGACATCAACATCTCTCTGAAGGAATCTCCATCCAGACAAACTAGTTTGAATGTTGAAGAGGCTGAACTTCTCTCCCTGAGGTTTAATAACACACTCTTCACAGCCCTGTCAGCCCATCCTCATCTCATCAGCCAGAGAGAAAGCGTTTTGGGCGCTGTAATTAACCAGACAAAATCTCTTTCTCTCACAGGGCTCAGGTGAACGAAAAACATTATGACTAATTACAACATTTGCACAAAGATTGTAGGACACTGATTAGCAGGATTTCTGCCGCATTTGAAAGAAATAAAATCTTCGACACCATCTGATAAAAACCCAGTGCACCTTTTGAAGATCAAAAACACTTTCTATAGGTGTAATATCAGAGAGAGCAGTCTACTCCCATGGGGCCATTGAGCATCATCTTCAAACGGACTTCCTAATGACTGTAGAGAGTTCAGTACAGCGAGAGACGTCTGTTGTACCGCTGGTCAGTAGCAACATGACTTGCCTCTAATGCGTTATCATAGCCTTGCACGGCGTAAGTCGGTGGGGAGGTAAAATGGAGCTTACGCGCAGACAGTTGCTCTTGTTTGAGGGTCTTGTGGGGTATATCTATGAGCCCTGAAAACTATGCTCCAGGCAAAAGGTTTGTGAGCGCTAAACCTGCGGTCTGAAACATACAATCACATATTCAGCTGCCGTCTTCACAAGCTGAGAAATAGGATAGGAGAGTGAGCAGGTGTGTGCGGTAGAGACACTCGGGGCATTAGCATTCTCTCTGTTAGGAAGAGTAGAGAAACAGCGCTATTATGAAGCGATAGCCTGCCAATTACACTAGTTTACTAGCTGCACAGCTCATCAATATATCGGGTGGCCATTAAGAGCTCTTCATCATGGCCAAACATCTATCTGCAAACCGTAAAAACAGACATAGATTTGGTTCCTTTAAATCATAGAGCTTCCCGCTGATATGACAGGGTTAAACCTGGATATTGGCCCTGAACAAGTAATGTGTGTGTTAGATAAACTGTTTCTTCACTAGGATCTAATCAACCATAGCGGAAATTCTAAAATCGCGACCCCCAGACAGAAATTAATACAAACCTTCATGACGCTTCATCTTTTCTCAACTCACAGTTCTTCCGTTCTCTTTGCACATATACAGTCTAATAATGTGGTACATCACCTATTAGGGCCTGGTAACAATCACAAGAGTCATGGAAGCATGTTGGCATGGAAACATAGCAGTCCATAAGACCCCTGTTTCTCAGAAAACACCAGGAGGTCTGTAATTTCAACCACACTTTCTCTCTAACATGCTGTTTCTCAGTGAATTAAGCATGTCAGTGGAGAGAATATGGATTCTGATGGCCAGGCTGATACAGGTTATTGGTTTGTCAAACTTTCATTGTGCAGGTTGAATGTTTTAATAGTCTTCTAGAGAAGCTGAATGAGTTCAAAGGAAGGAAGACTTGTGAATTCAGTTTTAGTTCAGTGATATGGCTAATGGATCATGCTTTGTACTGTAGGAACACTATTTTTATTGCTTATGCTCTGACAATTTAGATGTGTCACTTTGCCTAGTTTCTGCACCTCTTTCTCAGTCCGCTGTGGTATTGAGGTCATACTTATATAATATTCTCTTTAGGTTTTCAGAATATATTTAGGTGAAAGTCAAATCTGGATGATCTCGTAAGAGGACTTTGATCACAAGGAAAAGTGCAGCATTGTGTCAAGCCAGAGGTACATACGCATGCTTTTTAACATAAAATACTGGGATACTGGGGCTCCAAAAAAAAAAAAAAGTCCCAAATTATACATGCCATATTCCAAGTCTTTAGAAGTAAATAAATAAATGAATACTTTCATTCATCAAGGACGCATTAATGGGTTAAAAAGTGTTGGTATACCTACTTTATATGTTACAAACAATTTCAAATATTTTTTTAGAATCCTCTCTATTCAAAGGATTCTAAAAAAAGTATCAAAACTGTTCCCACAAAATATTAAGCATCACTGTGTTCAATACTGATAATAGGACATACTTCTTGAGCACCATATTAGAATATTAATTCTGAAGGACCTGCTGAAAATCTATCTATCTATCTATATACTCCTTTAACAGCATGCCCAGAAAACGAGAGACAGATGACAGGACAGACAGGGAGGGATGAAAGGAGACCACCGAGTGTAAAATGGTGGGAATGAATATAAAGCAAGGGTCAATTTCCCTGCTAATGACTCCTTGATTACATGAGTGCATTGTCGAATCTTCAAGGGTTTAGAAATCACCTCTCAAATCTGAGGGGAAGGGAAATTACAGAGCAGGACATCTCACAGCCCATTTCTAGCGATGGAACAAACCGCTTCACAGGTGCTTGAGGGAAATATAAAAATTGTCTGTGTGTTTATATCGGTGTGTGGGTGAGAAAGACAACAATCACTGTCCACTTTATTGAGCTTTACTAACCACTCTAGCACTTCACTAACCTTTTGACTTAAAGGCACCAAAAGAAAATACAGATTTATAGCTTTATCTGGCCACGTCAGACTGAGCCTGAGCTGTTAGAGGTGCTAAAAACAGCAACATCACCCTGAGTCTAAAGGTCCATCCTCGTCTAAACAGTGTACTCACAGAAAGGCCTTATCTTGAAGTGCGTGTGAGGAAAGAGAGAGAGAGAGAGAGGAGAGAGAGCGAGAGAGAGACACCAATTGCGAAAGAGAGATGAGAAGCAGAAGGATGGAGAAGATTAATGACGTGGAGTCAGGCCAGGCTGTGTTTAATGAGACAGAGGGAGAATGATTCATCCCCATCAGCAGACCAGCCAGCGATCGATGGCCACAGTCAGCCTAGAGCACTAATGCCCCAAGCCTCTGTACCGCACTCACCCACCCCTCCTCTTCTTCATTCATTTACTTTATGCTATATGAATGCATCTGGGTGTGTTTCCATGTATGTATGCATGTTCAGGATTGTATGGGGCATGAAGTGAAATTAAATATGGAATCCAAAAAAAATACAAGGCACATTAAAATGAAATTCAGAATCAGTGCAGCCTCTAATTCGGCCATTGTCATGAAAAAAAAATCTAAATAAAATTTTTAATATTTAATAAATACTTCTTTCATCCATTATTTTCATACTCATATTTCATATGCACAATTTCTGTGCTTGTAATTTCTGCATTAAAGCTTATGTGTAGTATTAAACAGTTTTATTTTTTGCTCTGTCAGATGCTTAGTGCCTAAAATGGATATATAGCAAAAGCTTGCTAGCGCTTGCCAGAAAAGTTCGTATTTATAAAGAATTGCAGCAGTAGTGCAGGCCTCTAATGACAATTATAACGACAAAGTAAGATAAATTGGTTCTAAAAATAATATTTAATAGTAAAAGATTTATTTACAATACAAATACATTCTAATTTTGTTTATTCATATTTTATTAAAAAATTTAGACTTTATCATGGTTTTGTATTTATAATTTATATACAAAACATGAATTTCTGTAAAAATGCATTTATGCCACATCTGTGTAGCATTTAAATGGTGTAAATCCATGTTTTCATGGATTTGTGAGCTTAAAATGGAAGAACATGCTCTCCTTAATGGGTTAAATAAATGTCTTGCCATCTTGCCTTGAAAAACTTTACAGTACTGTCTTTGTAGTGCAAAAACTGTTATTTAAAAGTATGTACTATTTCTAAATTACTAATCAAATAAGCAAGTTTGTGACATTGATCATGTGAATCTTATTGCTTCCACTCAAGCTCAAGATGCTCTTTGGATCAGTCTGAAATCATGCTGGCAAACATGAGCATCGGGTTTTACAAGCATCTCTGCTGTCATTAAAGCAAAAGTGGGCCATTTCTCTCCGACCCCTCGTTCTAGTGCGCCTTGCTGGAGGAGAGGTGATCGAGAGAAAAAAGACAAAAAGGGGTCGTGGAGTCTACCTGAGGATTAGACAGCATTACACTCTTCATCCTCCTCTGCCACGTCCTCACAACCAAGTTGTGTGGGTGTGTGTGTTGTGTGTGTGTGTGTGTGTGATTGAGAGAGAGAGAGGGGGGGGAGAATGATATGCAAATTATAGTGTATGCTTCTCACCAAGCAGATAACACAACACATACTAAACGCCTCCCCGTGTGTTAAGCAGACGGTGCAAACCTACACACATATACACCACATACCCATAAAAAACACTACCCCAGACCAAGTCTGCACAGAAATGGCCCATGAATCAACAACTAGACATGCGGTCATGAACCGATCATGGTATTACCGGGAGCATGTATGATCCACAATTCAGACACTCGTAATCAGCTTATTCGTCTGACAGTTGTGTAGTTTCCGTTTAATAAGAGCACGACGGGGGGGGGGGGGCGGGGGATGCCTGTTCTTGCTCTGATGGCAGTGCGCATAACAATAACTCTCTGATCTCTCTGAATGGAAAAAACAAGCTCTCAAGATTTCTGTCTAAAGTCAACATGAAAGAGCATTTTTAACCTATTTTACTTCTGTAATGCGATGCATGGCGATGCGTGTGGAAAAATGTATGATGGGACTGTATCCATCGGGAATTAATTGGATCATAAAAAGAACGTTTCTCTCATCAGTGTCAGCCTAAACGTAATTTTGCTATTATTGCACATAACCAGAACTGCTTCATTCCTGTTCAACTGTCAGAAAATCTAAAGCACCAAAAAATAAGCATAATGCTGATTAAAAAACAAAACAAAAAAAACTCCAAGTGCAAATGTAACCAAGAATAAACGACACACTTTATACTGACTTCTTTTAGAAAATGCATGCAATTAGTCTCATTAGCCAATCCAAAGAGTAAACTACATATACTCATTTAACTGTAAAACATCAATGAGCATTCTTTGGTTAACAAACAATAAATAAATCCATTTTGATTTCATGTTGACTATTTATTTCTTGCTGGCTTTAGAGTCTGCTATTCCACACTTCTGGTTCAAAAGCAGATGCTGGTGCATTGACTCAGGCAACAGTGCACTATACAGGTCTGAGATCAGCCATCACAGCTGCTCCAAATCAAAGCCAGAGAGCTGCACTCCTGCATGGAGGCAGTGGGAAGCAGCTCTGCCCAAATCCATGTCTCAGCGAGCTGGACTGCACTTCCTGTAGCTTTGACAGCACTTACCAGCGGGGCGGCTCACAGCGAGGCCACTGTAACACACACAGTGACTGCGTGGACGTGGCAGAACTTGAGTAGATGGTGTGTGCATGGGCCGTAATGTGGTCAGCGGGGTGTTGAGCCGTCACAATAGCAAAAGGAAGAAAGAAGGGATGTGGACTTTCTTCCAGAGAAACTCACTAGGCTCAGGCCTCTGCTTCTACCCATTGATCTGTTTGAAATTCAAAGCCCTGCCATTGACAAACTCAAAACTCAGGATCGGGACACAAGCTCCACACACCGGCTCCCTGGAGAATGAGGCATAGAAAATAAATTGTCCCCTTCCCCCACCGCAGCACTTAAACGATTTTCCTTTCTTCCTCATTCTTGCTTTTTCCGTTTTTTTTTTTCGTGTTGATATTCGATAAGCCCGTGCACCATCTGCGCCCACACCTGCCAGTTTAAGAGAGTCAGGTGGCACAGACAGCGCATCTGAGAGCCAACAGGAACAATCACTCTGAAAACAAGCTCTTGTATCCAGCCCAATCCTATAGCGGGATGGTGTTTATTGAATGCAACGGAGGCATGCAACTGCAGGCTTAGCGTGTGAATGAATTTATGGACACACCTGTTAATACAGTGTGCCAGTACGTGTGGATGTTTGCAGGGGCCGGTGTATTGGCGTGTGCTGCTGAGAGAATTGGCAATGAATGGAGCGGATGGCAGATCAATACCAATCTGAGTCAGTGCAAGGAATGCTAATAGCACACTGCTTTAGACGGCACAAGGCCAAGAGCGGCCCAGCGTTACCTTTGTGCAACCCACATGCTGAATGAGGACAAACGCATGTAAATGCATGAACACACAATTGAAAATTATACACACACACACACATACTGTACATATACGTGTGTGTGTGTGTGTGTGTGTTATGAGTTATTTTAGCATCATCGAAATACTATTATAGTTTTTATTAATATTTCAAATCAGTTTTTATTTTTTCCATTCATTTTAATATTAAAGTTGTAGCAAATTTGTTGTTTTTGGCATTTTAGTAGTTTTTGTTTTTTATTATGATCGTGTATGATTTTTTATTAAGTTGTATTCAAGTTTTAGTTATTTTTATACATGTAAGGAGACACAATAATTAGAAATAAGTATTTTGCCTTGTACAACTACTGAAACATCAAAAAGTTTTATTTTATTTCAGTTAACATTTCTTTTAAAAATAAAAAGTGGATCCCATTGCAAAAAATAGAAAAATCCACATCCAGGCACTCACATAGCAAGCAAAGTAAAAAGCCTTTAATTATAAGACAGGGCTACATATAAAAAAACACCAATGCGTATTAGCCCAAGCAGGCATTCAACATGTATTTTATTTGAAGCAACATTTTTTAGTGGTTTTAATTTTAAGGTTAAAAATACAGTAACAAAAAAATATTGAAAACAGTTTTGCTGCTTAATATTTTTTGTGGAAACAATGATACATTTTTCAGGATTATTTGATGAATATATTTATTTAAAATTAATTATTTTGGTAACGTTATAAAAGTCAATTTTTTATTTATTTATTTTTTTACTTTTGATCAATTTAATGCACACTTGCTCAAAAATAGTATACTATTTACTCAGAAACAGAAACAGGCTTCATATGATCTATATATAATATAATTTATATAAATCTCGCTCTCCTCTCTCTCTCTCTCTCTATATATATAACATATACACAACCACTACACACACACACCCACACTCAGCACACACATATCTAGCTATCTATCTATATATATATATAAATCTATAGATTTGAGCATATTTATTTTTAATGTAGCGTATGTACGTGTGCGCGAGTGAAATGACAGCTGGGTGAGAGGTGGTGTCACTGGGTGATCAAGAATGATGGATGAAAATGCCACATTGCACTCTCGTCTCCAAGCCTCTTTGCCCATTTAACTGACTGCCGTTCCTCAGAGCCAAACACACACACAGATGCAGGGGGCTGGATTTCATGCTGTTATCATCCCCAAGGCAAGGTCACATTGCCCTCGCCCCTCTCCCCATCATTAGCGTCTGCTCAGATAATAGCTCAATACACAATTTTACACAGATCTCCTTTCTCAGGCATCTGTCTCCTGAAAACACACACACATGCGTGCAGATGTTTGCGTGCCTAAAACACATGTATACACAGGGGCGCAAGACTCTGAGGCATAAACTGTCTTTCATGTCAATCTCTTTTATGACAAATGGGCTAAAATCTATTTCCCGAAGTCTGTGCTCATTCACACACCATTTCTTGTCCGCGTGACCATTCTCGCAAACTGCTCAATCTTTCTGACAGTCAAACCCGAATCTTGCACGCATCAAAGCTGCATAAGGATGTTGATCTCAGGAAGTGGAGGGCAAACAAGCGTTAGCGACTAACCCCCTCCCACACCTCCCGAAGACAGGGTGGGAACGGCTTCGCCTGAGGGTGTGGCTGTGGGTGTGCACCTGCCGGTTGCGGTTGCATGGGGTTGGGGGGGTCGGGGGTGTTCGCGGAGGTTGTAGGTGTCAGGTGCGGGCTGGGCGTTGGCGTCGGGGGTGGGGTGTCGGGGTGGAGAGATGGGGGGGGGGGGCCCTGACAGAGGCGTGCTCTAAGGCGGCGGGTGAAGTCTCGGGCTTCAGGCCAGTAGTAGGAGGGTAGGGCGAGTCGTTTAAGGTCGATGGTGGTGCACTAGTGTGGGAAGCCAGCTGTCACATGGGGGCGTCGACGGGGCGTCGCAAGAGGTGGCTTTCTTGACCATGCGGTGACATGCGCTGCTACCTGAATAAGCCCAGTACCAAGAGGCTTAATGAGTGGTTGTGGTCCAAGGGGGCTTCGAATTCCTCTTGGGCTCAGGGGACCGTGGGCGACATTGCTAGTATCCTCTTGGCCCCAGAACTTGTACTATAGTCGGTACCAAAAGGGGGGGGGGAACCGAACTGGAAAAAAGGAGGAGAAGGTTAAAGTTATAAGGACACAACAAAGAAGCCAGATCGGAGCGACCCACCAACATACCTTGCTCACACCGG
Source organism: Sinocyclocheilus anophthalmus (assembly GCA_018155175.1). NCBI lineage: Eukaryota > Metazoa > Chordata > Actinopteri > Cypriniformes > Cyprinidae > Sinocyclocheilus > Sinocyclocheilus anophthalmus. The sequence continues at coordinate 302,019 of JADLZN010000124.1, forward strand.
TGCCAGCAGTAAACAAGGGTGATACGGGGCGGGTGAGAAAGATTAAGGTAAGAGACAAGGGTCCAATGTGATGACACGGGATGTGTTATGAGCGGGTTGTGAGGGGGTGGGGTGGTTGCGTAGGGGCTGGTTTCGAGGCGGATGGGGCGGCAGGCACCGGGTGTGCTTCGAGCAAGGCAGCCAGGGTAATTGATGCGTGAGAAGCTGGGTTGCCGAGCGTGTGTGTGCCAACAGTCAAAGTCGCGGCGAGGGGCGGTGACAGGGAGTGGGGGAGTGGTTGGTGGGAGTGGGGGGGGCGGGGGGGGGCAACACCACCACACAATCTGCGGGAAGGGTACTGGGCCGTCATGGAATTACTAAGCGCGGAGAAAATTAGATATTTGGTTGTGATGTCCTCTCTATGGGCCAGAGTCCTAGTGGAGGGGGAGCTGGTAACCAAACACAGGTTGAACAATAAATGAAAAAAACAAAACAGTCGGGTTAGGGGACCCCGAAATACCACTCAGTTGAACGAAGGATACAACGGCTCAGAATCGAGCAGCACACACTAACCGTGGGGAGGAATTCGCACAACACGTGGGAGCTGGTGAGTAAATGGCCGCGTTTTCCATGTGACCCGCTACGATGGTGTCAGTATAAGTAAAATTGGTAAGCGATGCTGTGTAGATACGCAGTAGATATACTAGGTAGGTGGTTAGGGGATGAGGATGTTAAGTAAAAAAGTGATGGGAGCTGCGGTATGTAGGCCTACAAAAGTGACGATGGGAGATAAACTAGGGGAAACGCGTAGAAGCAATGTGAATATACACAGCCAGACATATTTTACAACAAAGAGATTGGGGTTAGGGGTGGGGGAGGAGAAGGAGCGAACTCTCTGAATGCGCATCAGTGGGGGGGAAGGGAATCTCGATAAAACAAAGGAAAAAAACAGAAATAAGGACGGGGGAGAGAGAACGACAAGGGAGCGGGGGGAGGTAATGGCAGAACCTTTTAATGTGGGTGGTTTTGTTTTGGGAGAATCAATGTGTAGGTTGGTACTCACAGTGTGATGGCATAATGAAACAACTGATATGAGTATCGAGTAATGCCTGTGTGACAGGTACTTAGATATAGGCAATTAATATTTTGGTGGTGTGGTGTCTATCAATCAGGGTTGCAAGGGGAGGTACTGGAACTGCATATAGCAAGTCGAAACTAAGAACCCGGAAAAGTCACCCAAAGAAGAACATTACCTAATGACCAGAAACATGTCTGTGAGGAGGGACAGAGTAAAAGTCCTTGCCCAAAAAAGACTCTGGATAAGAAGTTGGTAGGCGAATCGGGAGGGTGGCGGGGGTGCTATTACAGCAAAGGGGGGGCTGCATGACGCAGGTTGGAGTATGTAAGCCGGAGGAAAGGCTGGGGAGTCTCCCGAGGGCGCCTCCGATAATAAATGCGCGTGGGGGGGTGGGGGGTTGAAGTTATCACACGCAATTTATGACATTTGAAAACATGTACAGTCTGTAATTCACATTCTCTTGTTGTGCGCTATAGCAGAGTGAAGAGTATCTAGCATCGGCCATGCAGTTTTCACATTATTTGACTGCCAAGGACTCTTTAGAAAACATTACCCCAGCACGAAAACAGTATTCAGGTGAAGAAAGAGAGTGAAAGTTAGGGTGGGAGGGGGGGGGGTGAGTTGTCTCAGGTTACGGAGAGGGGTGAAGGTGATCATCCCCATGTTAAACAATCATAAGTTTGAGAAAAACAATTTTAGCGTCTACGAATCAGCTTGTAAAGGGCCACTGGAGGACGAACCAGAGGTGCAGAGGTGGTTTATGTGACACAGGAAAAATAATTAATGTTTGTAAAACATGCAAATACAAACGCCCATTAGAGGAGACGTGCACTGATCATCATCACAAACACATATAATATGGGGTAAAATGAAGGGGGAAGGAATCAAAGAAGGGGGGTCCCGTTTCTCTACGCTGGCCATCCAAATGGGGGCCAGTTTTAGAGCGTTTTTGCATAAAGAAATAAGAAAACTAAACTTGATAATTTATGTTACAATTTCAACATAAATGCACATTGTTCTAGAAGGATGTCAAAATCATGCCATACCTTTTACACATTTACGGCGAAGCATATGCTATGCGGAATAACCATCAATTAAATAGCGAAGTAGTGGGGGGTTCTGGGGAAACTTTTTCAAAGGAAAAAACACACACACATGCATTCTTCTTTGCTGAGGACAACGCGGAAGTTCGGCGGTCCTCATTGAATCATCAGCATCCCAAGGCTGAATGTAACAAAAGTGCGATCGATCAGTTGTTATATGAGCGTCAGTGCACTTGTGCTAATGAGGCGGCAAAAAAGATTGTCAAAAAATGTATAGAAAAAACGTTAATATGGTCCAAACGGACATTCAGTGGAAAAGGTTATTACATCACCGCGGCACAGATGCAGCATCAGAAACATCAATTAAAAACAAAGAAAGCCACGGGTCATCAATAAGGTGCAGATTTGGTCCTCGATTTGTGATTCCAACACAACACCCAAACAACATCTATTTCAACAACGACAAAGAAGCACGCCAAGTCAGTGCCAACCAGAATCAAACTCACATCAAAAGTCGCCCCAAGTTCACCAAGACCGCACAACCGACTTAGAAATCCAAGTGCCGGCCGGCTGTGTGCAGAACGCTAGAGCCGACGGAGGCAGCGGATGTGAGTGGTGAGAAATGATGAATTTAACACGCACGTAGAGCCGACTAAAAAAAAGAACGAGCGGGTATAACAATGTAAACGCGAAGCAAAAACAAAACATCCAACACGCCAAAGTTCCTGGCCCAAATATTGAGAGAGAAACGAAAGGGCGAGGAGCATAGGACCTATAATACAGCATCATGTTAGTAAGCGAGAAAGGGGGGGGGGAGTGAAGAGGTCCTTGCCGAAATGGGTCCCTTATTAGACATTGTGTAACCCATTCACATAGATAGTTGGAGGGAAAAGAGGTGCGACTGAATTGATGCTTGAAGAATGGCTTCCAGCAGCCGTGATAAACAGTTGGCGGTTAAAGTTTTCTATGCACAATTTCATTTGACGAAAGTCACGAGACCTATCACTATCTATCCAATCACGTTGATGGATAAAAAATAAAATTAAAATAAACATGTAACGACCACAAAACGGGAGGACAATAAGCGGAGTCAAATCATGTGAGTGTGTACCGATACATCACTTCCCATGGATAAATAGAGAACTACAAGTAAAATTAACACCATGAAATAGTTTACACTACAACCGAAATACTCAAAAAGTACAAAATTACTGATAAAAGAAACACATAACTTAATATGGGCGAATGGACGAATAAAAAAGATGAAACGGAGTAAAGTCTGTTAATTCGTAAAAGTCAAAACATGGGTCGCCAGACCCCTGACGATAGGTAGCAACAATTTAGACACCATGTATAACAAAAACACAGAGCATTTCATTGATGCCAACATATACAGATATTAACTGTCATATATATAGTATATATCATATATGTTTATAGATAAAATAAAGTATATCGGCTATATGATAAGGGGAATATATAAGCTCTAGTGAGTATATAGTCTTATAAAAAAACAGTACAAATACAAAATCCTAGTCAAAGAAAATACGTGTGTGTGTGTGTATAGAAATATATGAACAACCCAGTATAGTTTTTTTTTTTTTTTTTTAAAGATGGGATCTCCAAAATTTTGTGATAGATTGCAAAAAAAGAGAAAGACCGAATCGCAGGAGGCCCACGGGGTCTTAACCAGTAACCCGAATACACGCACACAAGAGACAAGATGGGGTGTGAGGGGCTGGATTACCCGTCCCAGGCGGGGTTCATTAATAGGAGAGTTCTGCACCTCGAGAAAATCTAAGTTAGGAAAGTGGCTAGCACCACTATGGAGGAGGATGAACAGGTGAAGCCCATCAAATGGGGTATAAAAGCACTCAAGGGGGGGGGGGAGGGAGGAGAACAAATCTCGAGTTTTTGATTTTTGTTCCCACCATCGTCCCCCTAACACGGGGGCCATGCCTAACTTATTGATTGCAATCATTATCGGGCCTAGATGAAACAGCACCTGATACGAGCGAGAAGTGAAACAAATGGCGGTTTTACAGTGCAGGTGCCGTGTCGGCTGGTGTTACACACAAGGATATGCATTCGGGGCGAATAATTGAGTATTACGGGGAAACATACTGAGTCAAGTCTCAGTCATTGAACACCGTCAAGATGAATGCCCACTCACTGCCGTGGTGTAAAAGAGAGAGGAGGTTTCAACCTATGAATCAACTGCACATTGTAAACATGTAGGCATGTATGGGAAGCAAGGAGAGGGGTGGGCGTTTCATATGGCTTTATCACGCCATTGGCACTAATGCCTATATTGGGTCGAGGTCGGGGTCAATCACACATATTTTAGGTGAACGACTAGAATACATATGGGATGTATGTTTCACACTCAAGGAAGGAGCGCGTAACAGAGGTATGCCTGTATGGAACGTACGTGGGAGTTAAAAGTACGGAAGCGAACATTCATATGAAAGGTATCGAATGCTCTTTTACTCGTGCCGTCAACATAGGTTAGATTATAACAAGCAAAATGGGTACCGAGGAAAGGAGCCGGTTAAGAGAAGAAATAGAAGAGAACAAACAAAGAGAAGAAAAACATCAGACTAGGGATGGACAAGGGAAAAGAACAGACAGACGAAATGTCCAAAGAAATTAAGGCTCAATAAGCCAAGGATGAGAAAAGAGAAAACGACAGTGAATGACGGACATGTGCCAAGCGTAGGAGAGCCAGTACTAAATTAGTGGCTCTAGACCTTAGCACAAAAATCCTAATTGCACACAAAATGAAGAAAGGGAGGGAAAAAAGAACAAATGAAGTAGGGGCAAAACAGAAACAACTAAGACAAATCATAGAAAGAGGATGCCAAAAAACGCGGGCAAAAAAAAAGAAAAAACAAGACCACCGGGTGAAGGTCACAAGGTATAAATCGAGAAGAAACACTCAACAGTGGGGCGCCATATTTGTAGTATGCTGTGGTCGCCACTTAAGGAGCAGTGGGGTTCGGTACGCGTGCATCAAGGTCACAGTTCACGGGAAAAAAAGTCGTGGTATTGAAGGGAAAAAGAGAAACATGTGAACAAAAGAAGTATGGACGACAAGATATAAAATAAAAGAACAAAAGTTACGCGAAAAACAATGAGACTGAAGAAAAAAAAAATACAAAAGCTAAAATTGGCACAAAAGACAGCAAAACCGGAGAGATAGTACAATCTAAGCAACACAAGAGGATAGAGACAAGGCAATATGACTCTAAAATTTAGAGGCTAAACGCGGAGTCATGGGCACGCGTTTTCGAGATGAGGAAATAGACGGACTACAACGATCCAGAAAGCAAGAGCGAAACAAGAAGAAGGAAAAAGAGAGACAAGACAATAAAATCTAGAGAAGAAGCAACTAAAGAGAGTCTACAAAGGTCACAGGAAAGTGAGCTCGTGTTAAAAAGAAATGTTACCAAAAGGCACATGAAAAGAAAACGCAGACGAGAGCCCATTTGAGAGCAGAATAAAGACCAGAAAATACACTGTATGACAACCAAGACAAGATTAATTGAACACGAAATACGAGAAGAGACATGTCGCATCAACACAAGAGACAATATGAAACAGACAACTAAGACAAGAAGAGGCACAAGCTGAAATAGGTTGCACTCCCAAGAATTTTGGCGTATAAAACACACGAGAAAAATGGAAATGAGACAAAAATGGGACAGAAAGAGGCTGCAGAGAGGAGAATACAGGCCATGAAAGAAGAGACGAGGAGAGAGCTTCACGACGGATGGGGAAACAGAAATCGTTATCTTCTCCCTCCAGGGGGACTTCTCTCGATCGGTGCGTTGCGGGTCGAGAAGTTTCAGTTTGATTAGGCTGGTACGTATTGTGCGATTGATTAGCCGAAGAACATTAGGACCCTTAGCTGCATTCTCCCGTCGAGCTAAGCTGATGAAGACGGGGACTCGATTTACAACACTGGCTATTGATTCTCAAACATCCAGGCAAGGGGAAAAGAACAAACCAGGACACTTAAAAAAGCACACAATAGACCCAGGAGGCTGGACGGAATCGGATCTTGGCCCAAGTGACCGCGGTTCATTGGGTGCTCGGGGTGTATGGAAGGCTGGATCGGATGACGCAGAAATAATGGCAAGAATGCCCGTATCGGTAAAAAAAAAAAAAAAAAAAAACAAAAGACCGATGCTTGTTCAAGTGTATTGAAGCCAGCCATCCTCACAGATCGGGAGGAGGGAAAAGAGAGAGGGGGGGGCTGGTAGTTGGGGGGGGGGGGGGGGGGGGGGGGGGAAACCAAACACAGAGTATGGTAGGAAAAACGCGGGGGGGGGCCCGAAAAGCGTTGTAGTGAAACCCAGTCGAAATCATTATCATCACAGCTCTGCCCTTGCTAAATCTGGCAACTCCAATAGAGGAACTCGTGTGTCTCAAAAAGGGAAGACCAAATGAAAGCTAGCAAAGTTAATAGAAAGTGTTGAAAAATGGAAGTAAATGTGTGAAGAGGTTACAGAGTGAATGGAGTGAGGGCTGCACAAACCGAGCATGTGCCATGTTACGTGCGAAAACTGGCGGGTGGTGGGACACGTAAACTCAGGGAGAACCGGAGCGAACAGAGGAGAAACTGTATTTAAGCTTGAAATACTAGGTCCCGCGACAGAAAAGGTTCAAGTAGACACGATCTAGTGAGTTGTAAACGACCAACAAGATGGACATTGGTTAGATCAGTGAGGTCAAAGAAAGGCCTAGAAGTATATGAAGATGAAAAATAGACGGCGTGAGAGAGAAAGCGAGATGGAAATGAATGAGACGAATGAGAGAATACGTGTATGGCTTCGTGCTGCTGATGTGAAGACCAAGCAGGCACCCCACATCACCAGAGCTGTTAAGACACAGCATACTGCTCACACACAATGCTATAAATAGCGCAATCCGCGTCGGCCAGCCAACGGTACACCGACCGGCACGAGAAGGGAGGCACATCCTATAAGAAGAAAGATTCAAGAGCCCTGAAGCCACGTGCAAAGCGGGAAAATAAAAAAAAAGCAACCCACGGTGGAGCTTTATCATGCTAAGCCGGGAAACAATGGAGGGGCACGGGAAAGAAAAGCGAGGAAAGAAGGAAGCAGTCCCTGTAGGATGTGCAAAACGACATTGGTTTTCGTAAACTACTATTGGAGGTTTGCTTAATGATGTGCTGAACCTTAGGAAAGGTAAGAAAAAGAGAAAGAAAGAAAAAACCCTAGTTCAGTAAAATTAGGAACGACTAGTAAAATATTGGATAAAGAAGAACAAAATTCTAAGCAGTAAGAATGAAAGAGCGCGAGAGTTCAAAAAACAGCGGACAGTTTACGTTTTGTTTAACTCCCGAAAAAAATACATATAAATATTACAAGTTGAAAATGGCAACTCGTTACATTTGTAAGCATTGGGGCAAAAGTAAAATAAAAATAGCTGAGGCTAACAGCAAAATCAAAATACAGTGGGTCCCGTATGTTTAATATCTTAGAAATTAAAGTGGGAAAAAGCCTCTTAGATTCTCACCAAGGCTGCATTTATTTTTTATCAAAAAAATACGTACAACCTTAATATTGTGAAATTTACTACAAATTTAAATAGACGTTTCTATTAAAGACTTTAAAATGTAAACGGTATGACCGTGACCGGGGGGATCAAACTGAAATTTTCCGCCAGCATAAATTCCCTCCAATCTTCAGCGGTCCCATGACCAGCCTTCATCATTTATTCTAATAAAAGGTGCTGCTAGGATATACAAGAAAAACTTGTTACATAATAAATATATTGAAGAGTAGGAAAAGATCTGTGCTACCAATTATATATTTGTTTTATGTCATCCCAAATGTACTGCTATATATACATTCAATATGTTCAAAAGTGACCAGCAATGGATGTGTGGTTTAAAGGTAATGTACAATCAAAAGAGAGTGCGGGGATTGTTTGTTGCAACAGTTAAACGACATGCGCTTTAAGTCAGCAGATCCGGGTTTGCAAAAGATAAAAGCATCAAAAAAAAAAAAAAACGTAGCGTTCACAAGAAACATAAAAAGAAACAACCCAAACTTGCAAAATGGTAGTATTGAGATCGCATTGTCCCATGACGAATATTTTCTAATCGTATTCGTTGTAAATAAAAAAAAAACAAATGCATTTAGAAAATATCCGATTAAAAAATAAAAATAATTATTAATAATCCGGTATAAGAATCGAGAGATTTGTTTGTGTTAGTTATTTGTAAGAGGTTGTTTCTAGTAAAAACAAACAGATATATTCGATGAGGAGAATCTATCTAGGCGTATATAAAAAATGCGATCGAAACAACTGTAGATCTACGAAAGGGATGGGAAGAAAGAATCTGAAGGAAGACAGGGAAAAACAGAATTGCAGTAAAGAATCATAAGAGGAGAGTTAGAAAAAATCATGGCTACACGGGTTCACTGAACTATCTACTTTTGTCATGCTACAATAGAACACAGGGAACAATCGACTCTACAAATATAGTCAATGGTTTTACGGTTGAAAAAAAGAAAGAACTAAAGAAATGGATGGGAGGACAAGAAAAAAAAAAAAAAAAAAAAAAAAAGGGAGCAATGGTTGTTTATTACCTAAGTATAGATTTTGATAGCTAAAGAGGGTTTCTATCTTTAAAGAGATAAGTTACGGCCGAACTTTTGACGAACACAGTACAGTGACATCTCGTCACAAAAAGATCCGGTCATAAAGCAAAGTAGTTTCCTCCTAATTTATAACTACCCATAATAGCAAAGCCTAAAAATCTAAAAGAACTGAACTGGCTACTATTTGAGAAAAAAAAAGATGTCAAATGAGTCGACCTCACCAGTAAACTATCCTGACTCATCCCAAGGCCCCTACACACACCCTCTGAATCAATTTCACCCATTCTGCATCACACAAACACAATGAAAGAATGTTTACAACCAGCATATGTAGATTGAACCACATGTGTTGGCTGATGACAAAAGAAAATTTGCTGATACTGTGAACCACGTGACTATCACAATAGAAAGCATAAAAAAAAAAAGGGAAAATCAAAGCGGACCAAACAAATAACTGTAGAGATTTCTCGATTTTCACCTAAACCGCTCTGGTGTTGTCACGTACAAACGGAGCCGCAGGAACGCGGATTCGTGCTCGGTGTTAAAAAGCGCACTGTGTTTTGCCCCCGCGCTGGCTGGTGAATTGATGCAGGTAACAGCCGTCAAGGTCCTCCAGCAGTGGGCTGGTGTCGAGCAGCGGACGGAAAAGAGGATCAGAGCGTGGATGGGGGTGAAAAGGGGGTATCAGTATAGAATGATGGTCAGACTGTGTAAACCTGAGAAGATGGAAATATGTACCGTGGTAAGATAACTTGTAGGGTGCTCTGAAGTATCCGAATTTGTCTGATAAGGCGAAAAGCTAAGTTTGTTGTAGTGAGTGGAGGGTGAGCGGTCAAGTGAGGGGATTGCGCTTTTTAATGCTCAGAACGAAGCATTGAGGTCTGTCGACTGCCAGGGCCATGCAGGACTGTAGCGCTGTCTCCTCATCGAGAACCTCTATGTTCTCTTCTCGGGCACAGCGCGTTAACAAGCGGGTGCCCACATGTGTGCGGGACCTACCAGAAACACAGAATGGACCAAACGGAATACGGAGCTAAATCAACACTTATACAAAAGATAACCACCTCTGCGAAATCAGAACAGAGAAATCAAGCTAGGCAGTATCGCGGGAGTTGCAGGATGTGTGATATTTACAAAAGTTAGACCGTGAAGATTGTACACCAGACGCACCGAAACACGATCAACGTGGCAATGTATTTCGCATTCCGATCGGGAAGAAAACACGACGGATTGAAAAATATCCTAGTAGGATAATTAGTATGCGCTTGTGGACGAGGAGAGAGGCTGAAACAATTACTGAAAACTCTCCACAGGAGTGAGAGGTAAATTCTATATAGGCGATATGAGGCTACTGAGGGCAATGTGGGGAAGACGATGGAGGTTCGAGACAAAAAGTCGTGAGACATCGTGAAAACCTTGCTCAGAATAAAAGAAACAGATACAGTGCACAAATAGAGGACAAAAGACGCGTAACAGATGGTTGCAAGCAATTAGATAGGAATGTGGATTGGAATCCTTGGAAATACTTTATCCATAACAATGCAACGATGAGGATGGCTAATGAGTAGGCCCGTGGTAAGGGGGCGCAAGGGGGGAAATCAGGGTGTAAATAGAATCACATCTTGTTCCATATATAAATAACATAGTAATATCCGTCCACTGGTGCCGTTGCCTATGGCTGACATCATATTCCGAGGGAGAGGCGTCGATGGCCTCAAAAGAGGAAAAGGAGGGGGTCGCCACAAAAAAAGCGTAAAATTCGCCACCAAGAGAGTAAAAGCGAGAAAGGGTAAGACTAGACCAGTGAGATAGGTAAACCGCGAGAGTGCCGGAACAAGGGGGGAACAAAGTGCTTCAGATATAATTCTAGACCAAAGCATGGAAAAATCGGGGTTTGATGATACACACAGATGGAGAGGAAAGTACGGGGAAAACGGGAAGGGTGAAGGAATCCAAGAAATAAATAAGGAAGAAAGAGTGCCGCACGGAATGAGAAAATCAAAGGGCTACTGAGAAAGTGGGGGAATGCTCACAGTAATGATACCGTTTTTGTGTAAATCAAAGGATGATAACGTCATCAGTGAGGAAGCATGATGGCTCCACATCACAGAGCCCAGGGGGGTGAAGAAACGCAAGCTAGGGATAACACATACCCACATAATATAAAGAATTCTGAGACTCGTAAACAAAGCTAGGAGAAAGATGCGTTAGAAAAGACATTCCACGGGAACCATGTGCTTCTCCGAGGCGCCGGATGCCAAGGAGCAATCCCCAAGTGTATCAAAATGAGATGATCGTGAAGATACAGGGGTTATTCAATACATCACGGTTAAGCATTGTGTGGGTGTAGTTGTAGGTGTGTGTTTTGCTGAGAGAAAGTCCCACTTTGAATGTGTGCCCGGAAAGGCTGGAATCTGAAAAATCCCGTCAAATAATGCAGGTATATCAAAGTTCTCGATCCAGAAACCTAGAAGATTCTTTTTTTTTGGGTTAGAATAAATATCCCGGGCTAGATAGGTGAAGGTTACGTGTGATCAGAAACCGACCCAGAAGTAGTGGGCTTAGGTGTGAGCTACGGAGACGTCGCCATACACAAACTAAGATTGTTTCAAATGGATCAACAAGAAAGAAGAACCCATCGAGCACGAAAAGGGAAGGGGAAACGATGAAGAAAAGAATATTTACAAAAACAAGAAACTAAAAAAAAAACTCATCGTGTGTACTGGGTTAAAAATTAATTCATCAGCTCGTACTCACCAGGTCTGGCTAATATTATATAGCTTCGTTCCAAAACAGCAAACACCTTTCATTCACTCTTGAAGGAAGGTCTCGCACTAACGTTGCTAAATATTACCCTTCACCGATCACTCTAGTCAGAGGAATCTGTTTTACGCGAAATCATCGAACGTGCAGAGTATGTAACAGGATAAAACGACGAGGAGGGAATATCAACACGAAGTGAGCATCCGCAGGCCGGTAGGAAATGTTTAAGCAGTGAAGGGGAAACAAGAAATATGGGTGGTAGATTATATCTTCTGCAGTAATGGGTCATTTTCTTTTTGTTTGGCACAATTGAGTGTAACGATAAACAACGTGTAGAGCCGCAAGGACAACGAAAAAAAAAGCTCACAAAGGACGTATTCATATGAACAGTTAAAAGGTAGTAAAAAGAGGCTATATAGTCTTGACGTCAAGTAAAGAATACAGACATAGAGGAATTGCGATAGTGTAAAATACTGGAGCTCCACACGAATACTATGTGTGGCACAAGGGAAAAACAAGGAACAGACAGAGAGCTTCAGACAAGATGTAATGGATGCCATGGGGTTGCTCCAAAAGTACATTTAACTGGACACCGAGGGGAAGACCTTGAGGACTCGGGGACTGCGGAATGAGCGTAGAATAGCACAAGAGCGCCACCCCCAAGGTGAATTTCATAACAACTCCGCATATCATGGAGGTGCAATAATAGAAATGCGCAGTCATGAGCAGGAGCACACACAGGATGGAAAAGAATTGAGGAGGGAAAATAAAACGATAGGCCCACGCCAAACCGGGAGGCCGTACGCAAGGGAAATAAGAATAAAAAGGCGAGGGACACGCAATATCTGGGAAAACTGGAGTTTCGAAAAGCTAAGTGGACGTAGGGAGATGAGAAGAGTTGTGGGAGTGCGGAATAGACTCGGGGTATACCCTCAATATAAGGAACCAGTACATGAATTATCGAATACCACCGAAATCAAAGCCATGGCGGATCAGAGGAAGCATGAAATACCACGGGAACAAGCACCCAGGATAGAACGTAAAGCAGCAGAGTTGGTGTGCACGTTGGCTATCAAAACCTACAAAAAAAAAGACTGATAAACACCGGAGCGGCAGGATGAAAAAAAGCAGACATTGAATGAAATTCCTAGAACTTCTTCGCGATTTAGACCCTTGAGGGACAAAAGGATAGCACTAACGGGGGGGCCCCCCGTGAGGAGAACCTCTGCCCCCACCAAAACTGCCCAAACATAAGCCTCAAATTACTCCAGGGCAACAAGTTCCCCAACAAACAAAGCGCCTGATGAGGGAGAGAATGGGGGACGAGGAAGACCGTGGGTACCCTAGTTTTTTCCGGAATCACCGTATCTGCAAAATTATATGGGCGCGTACAAAATAAGCATCGATTTTGGTACAATTATCGTCAGTTAAAAGCTAAAAAAACTCTGGGAGGTAATTAGGCTAAACTGCAGGCTTTTAAATATTGACACTCCGCACATTGCTGAATAATATAAATAGATTGAGAGATGTTATCAACCAGAGGTCGCATCATATTCGCCACCACAACCCCCACCCAACTCTCAGCCACGACGTCACTCATCTGAACGTCTTCTCTGTCAACCTACCAACACTCTAAAAGTGTCCAATAGTTGTTTGCTACCGAGAAACCAAATGAAACCTTTAGAGAAGACGTTAGCAGCTGAAGTCATAACCAAGAAATGTGAGGGCTCGTCTCGATGAATGAGACGGTCCGCAACCTGTTATGCTGTGATGTTTTCTGACCGTTGCTAGCGGCCGCAGGGAGAAGATTGACTTTGGAACTCGCTGACGCTCTTTTGGTCTAAAGCTGAAGCATCCCATGCTGAAAGGTACCAGAGGGGAAAAAAGGAAAAGGGAGACTTATAATTGGAAATGTCACATTAGTGGGCCTGGGTGGGTGGTGGTTGCTGAATAGGCCAGAAGAATGATGGAGTGGTCAGCATAAAGAGGTCCGAAGAAGTTGCAGGACGCAAACTTAGTCCAAGATTGAACAACGGTGTAGAAAAGAGCTCCATGGTGTGTTTCATGAAGACAAAAGTCTGGCTTGACCCAGGCAGTTTTTAAGTGCTGGTAACCCAAATCCAGCGTCGAATCCAATACATAATGTGCTGGTTTTTCCAGCAGGGTCTGAAGTAGTTTCTTTCACAGTTCAGTAGCACTCTCTCTGGAGTGAAGGGGAAATAAAAACGAAGAAGAAAACGGATCTCATCTACTACACAAAATAACACACGACACATGGTTCTTCAGAGCGTCTTAACGGTCTCTTTAGAGAGGGGCTTGAGCGCTCTGCTCGGCAAAATTGTTGTGGTTGGACCCGAGGTTGATTGCAGTCCTCTTTCCTAGCGTGAGTCTTCCCCTTGTATCTCCTCCTCTCCTTTTCTCTGAACCGTCGGACAAGGTCCCCTGGCGGTCTCTCTCTCCTGGAGGAAGGGGCAAGGGGCGAGGGGCTTCAGAAGCCACGTATGAGGAGCAGTTGTGCCCTCTCTGTCTCTGTACGCCCTCTCTCACACAACTTCACATGAGTGTGCACATTCGGCATGCAGCCACTTTCCCCTTCCCGGTTGCACAGCACTCTAGTCCACAAGCCGACGGGAAAGGTCTTAAGGTACAGAAGAGCAAGACGGATGAGGGAATAAACGCCGGAGAAAAGAAACTGAGTTGTCATCAACCTCTCTGCGAGCACGGAGAGAAGAATGCAAAGGGCTGTTCTATCCTACATCTGCACATGACTGGAGCGCCGCACAGACTCTGAGCTCTGAGAATTATACAGCATCGCTGCGGAGCAAGAGAGAGAGAGAGATAGAGAATACTAGGTGTGTGAAGCACAATAGTGCGGGGAGCACAGTAGAGAGAGCGGAGAAAGAAAGATGGGTGAGGTTGGGAAAGTGACAAAGCATGTTTCACAAATAGATGGGCGGAGAGAAAACGAGACAGTTCTCACACTTTTCCCCCGGTCTAGCCGAGATGAGAACGGTCATCCGTTGTTTAAACCCCGTTACGTTCAGTATCTCCTTTAATGGCATAACCCAACAGACAGTTTTTCACTTCTTTACACGTACAAGTGGGTCCCTTTAGAAGATGAGGCTTTCATTACAGTCAAAGGCGCGGAGCCGATGCGAGACCACGGAACCAAGAAGGCGGCAGACCCTGAGCGCATAAAAAATCGACGCGTTGCGGGCTCAAAATACCGAACCGTTGTCATCGGAGTTGGCCATCGTTTCGGGCACTCAAAGGCTCGCACTGGATATGGGAATACATATTGGGATATAAACCGTCAGCTAAAACGCTGCGTGGTCTTGAGGCGGAAGAACACTAGGAGCGGGTGATTAGCTGAAATGCGCTAGGCCGGGAGTGGCTTTACAGAATAACAGCCACTATTCTTTTTTGTGCCTTGGGGCGCACACGGGACACCGGGGAGGTGGCGGGCTCATGACAGTCACACACGTGGTATGAAAAATACCCAACCCAGGAAAAAGGGGCATGGGGTAAAAAACAACTCTCCAGGTGAAATAACAAATGCATAAACGAAGGATCTTTGATGAATAGCTAGGGATTAAAAGGTTGCACTGGTTGTCAGCAAAAACAACAGCACGTAATGTATAAATAATCAAAAGTGCTGTGTGGGAATACAATGCTCTTTAGTTCAAAAAGACTCGAGAATAGAACATTCAAGTCAACATAAACTAACAAGGGAGAAAGGAGGCCTTCAACATTTTATGGAGATGAGTAAAATATTAAAGGGGTCCTGTTATGCTCTTTTACAAAGTCTTGATTTTTGTTTTGGGGGTGTACTATAACATGCTCTCATGCTTGGTGGTTCGTAAAACGCATTATTTTTTTACATAATTTATATTATTACAATACCTTTCTCCCCAGGTTGGCACAAACGGCTCGATTAGTTCCGAGTTTCCGGCTTTGAGACGTCCGCCTTCCGAAAGAAAACAAAAATGTGTTGTTATTGTTAGCTGTCCAGTGCGGTTTTTAGGTTGTCGAACAGACTTAGAACGGTGTTTCAACAAAAAAAAATTTTTTTTTTTTTTTCGTACTGCCCGCCCCCTGCTCCGTCTTTTCAACAAAAGCTTTTTGGCGAATCCAGCAGGCACTGTACTCCCTCATGTTGTGTAAGCTGTCCTCAGTAAAATGCGCAGCACGCAATAGCAAATTGGGGTTATAATGCTCAGTAACAGAGTTAAAAAGTAAAATTGCAACCACTGTTTCCTGACATAATCCACTTTCGGAAGCCCAAACAAAGAAGTTTGGACACGGAGGTGAAAAAAACAGCGTTTCAGGCGGGCGCGCACCGGAACGAGAACTGCAGCGTCCGCATCCCGAAACACACCCCTTTAAAATTCAAATACTTTATTTTCTATTAGTGTAGGCACACCGGCGGCGCCGTTCGGTGTCTGTTCGCGGCGCCCAGCTACGTCGTGTTATGTTTGTAAGAATTGTTCTAGACATGCCGAAGATTTGAGGCTATACAGCACAGCAGCTCTTCTTGGTTTTGTCTGATGCACTAACTCTGCAGCAACACTTCTTCTTCATCGTCTCGTCTGATGCACTCACTCACTCAACCAAGCATTCTAACCACAACCATTATATTTTGATGAAAGGTTATGAAAACACATGATAACAGTCCCCAAACATGTATTAATAAAGACAATAGGCTCAATTTTGATTTCATATTGACTTTAAAACTGCCCAGCACAAAGTTCAGAACACAGATAATTACACTTATGCATGGGAGTATGGGAACAGCCTCCAATACTGTGCATTCAGAAAGGAGCTGACCATGGTACTTCCTGCTCTGTCCAACAGAGGGCAGGGCTACAGATCAGCGTCTTCCTGATGTCATCCATCCCATCTAGAAAGCATCCTAGTTCTAATCTCGCCTGCTTCCTGTCCCCGAGTTACAAATCGACACACACACATACTCCCGCAGAAGTGGCTATATTTGCAACGCCTCTATATTTAGAGCCGTTTGACCCTTCTCGGTTGGACAAAGCACCAATCTACTCAAATGACTCTCTCTCCCGCCTTCTCTGGGCTCACAGTACCATAGGGAGGGACTGGATCCTGTACATATAATAAGCAATCTGGCCACACACAAACATGCATCCACCCATAGCGAGAGCTCTAATGAAGAGAGCAGTTTTGGAAGGCCACACCGCTATAAGTGCAGACAGCTGGATGGATTAATTTCTGCTCAGTCCATATCAGACTCTCCTCACATTGTGTTCGTAATTACGGAGGACTTATCAAACAGTGTTTTATCAGTGTCCACTCTTCATTAGTGCTATTGCAATCACTGTTAAGTGAAAAAATGAAGCCTGTAACAAATTAACTGCGGAAATGCATTTAAAAGGTTCAATACAAGTTAAGTTAATTTGCCAACACTTGTGGCATAACGTAGATTATGACAAAAACAAATATGTTTGTTTTCAGGCTAACAAATCTGATCTTCAATATATTCAATTAATTAAACAATTATTTTTTGATTCCAGAAATTCAAAGAACTGTATGGTTGTTGCAAGAACAATGATTGTTGCAGGAGGGAAAAAAACATTTTTTTTTTTAAATAGCTCAATGAACATAATTTTAAATCACTCTATGGCCTCCTTACAAGTTTGATTGGGACACCTAGTGGCTCCTGGTTGAGGACTAGTCATAAAATGAAAATAAATTTAATGTTATAAAGTTTCACATTTCTGCTGCTTGTCAACAAAAAATGGCCCAATTTACTCCCGTGTAAGTGCCTCGCCTTAACGCCTGATTTGTGCTCTTCTTTTTTTTTTTTTTTTTTTTCGCAAAGGAGAACCAGGGAGGAGAATCCAAAAATATTTCTGTGTTAATCAAATTATGGCCCCAATGTGGTTGACTGAACCTAAACTTGTATTGAATGCGAACATATCTTTAACTGATCCACAGAGTAAAATGGTTCATTTCAAACTGAATTTCCCGAAGGGATGGATTGAGGCAGAGAAAATGCACTAAGAAGTAGCTTCCCCCCCCCCCCCCCCCCCCCCTGGCATATAATCACATTCTCTTCCTTACCTCAGGGAATAGCACTGTCTTTTCCCTGAGCGTTATGTGGGCCAGCGACTGGTGGTGTGTACAGCAGAGATACGGACAGATGGGTTGGCGTCCAAGTCTGATTGTAATCAATGCAGACAGAGCCTTCCTGCAGTATTAAAGGAACTTATTCAGCCTAAAGGCTTCCAATTCACTGAGTCGAAAAAGAGCACAGCACTTACACCTCTCATCTTAAATTTACAGAACGCATGCTGCACTCAAGCACAAGCATACAACCTTCAGCCTGACGGCTCCATCGACTGCCCCATCCATCATTTCCAACAGACGTGGATGCACACACTTACTCTCACACATACTAACAGCATACGCAACTTTTTTCGGAAATCATTTTGACAAGTATTGCAGACCTGTGATTACATGCATTACTTGACTTATCAATCAACTGAATCAACATTCAGTAGTGTCTAGTAATCTGTGCATTTGGTTTTGCTCCTTTTCTCTTTCCTGTCTCTGCATCTTTCAAATGATTGGATGAGCTTTTATTAATCCTGGTCCGTGATTGCTGAGCAAGAGACAGGCGAATAAAAGGGACTACTGAGCCTGTAGGGGGAGCTCTGCTCTGTGCTTGACTTCCTGTTGCTTCCATTGCTATTGTCAAATAGTCTTATCCCATGTTGTGCTTTTTTTTTTTTATTTTTTTTTTTTTGTTTTTTTTTTTTTTTTTTTTTTTTTTTTTTTTTTTTTGTTTTTTTTTTTTTTTTTTTTTTTTTTTTTCTTTTTTTTTTTTGTTTTTTTTTTTTTGTTTTTTTTTTTTTTTTTTTTTTTTTTTTTTTTTTTTTTTTTTTTTTTTTTTTTTTTTTTTTTTTTTTTTTTTTTTTTTTGTTTGTTTTTTTTTTTTTTTTTTTTTTTTTGGAATAACTTTCAAGTATGATTCGGCATGTTGGAAAGGAGTTTTGTTGACATAAAATACCATGTAGATTCAGCATTCAGATTTGACAGGGTAGGCAATGACAGGGACAGGCAGGGTAGGTGATTTGCTTCAAAAACTTTTTTGTTATGCTGGTTGAAAGTCTCTTTACATCCCAATAAGTTAAGTGGTCTAAATGTATTTATATGTATTTACAGTATATCGTCTGTGGAAGGTGTAGGACCATAAAATGTTCATCTAATCATATCCCTCAGTCCGAGAGCTATGATAGGCTGTCCTACCTGCCTGTCAACATAATGAATTTGCATACCTGTGCACAGACATGATATGTCCATCAGCAAATCTCTTCCATTACGCTATTGCAGACCGTTGAGAATGAAGAGTATCATTGTAATATTATACACTTTGTACGGTTTAAGGTTTTTCCCCCCACCGGTGATAGAGTCATGAGGCATCTGACGGCATGTTATTGTTTTGAAGAGGCGTGCTTTGGAGTAAGAGGGGGAGAGTGATTTGCAGGGAGGGTGGGATATTATGCTTTCAAAGCTAGCTTGCTTTTGCTAGTCTATCAGAAATCACCTACCTGACCTTTAAGGCCTGTTCACACCAAGGACGATAAATACAGAGTTCTTTCTCCTCTACCTGCTTTCGCTGGCTCTGTCGTTCTGCATGAAACTTTTAGATGCGCAGTCCTATAGTTCCTAGGCTCACAATCTGACCTGGCACATCATTGGCCCCATGGACAGCGATTGATTCTCCTCTTGTATTGTTAGCCACCATTAGCTCGCTGCTCATAAATTTCAAATACCTTGGTCTTTTGTGTTTGCTGTAGCAGTTGGAGCGCACGTTTTCGAACACTCCTCCCCCAAGAGTTCCCCCAGCTCCACTTGTATAGATCTGCTACTGGGTGATTCATGTTTGCTATATGGGGGTTATTTCATGTATTTGCAGCAGCATTATTTCTTACATGCTTACAGCAGCATTTTGTGGATGTATTGGCAGTAGCAAGGTACTGGTACTTTTTCTTCCGCAGTTATCAGCAGCAGCGTAGCGTCTATTCCCGCCAAGACCAAATAACATTAACATGTGTCATGTACGAGTACCATGCCAATCCCTCCGAGTGTGCCGAACTATGAACTTTGACATATAACTAGGTTTAATAATTGTTTAAAATTGAATGAAAAAGATAGATTTTCCACCACAGCTATAATGATCACACTAAGAATGATATAAATCAACAGTGGGGAATCACCTTCAATATGCTTTTTTCTCTCTAGCTGCTAGCACTAAAGAAAACATTGACAGCCAATCAAGAATCACCACCTGACTTTAAGCGCTCATGCCTTGAAATTGTCAGTATTTCGCATTGGTGTGTCTTGCTAATATAGTTATTGCTAGAGATATTATTCTTGGTGTTGAACCGGCCTACAACTATAAAGTTTCAATCACTGAACTGTGTTCATAATATTCTGGGTGAGAAAGGTAGGTCCACCACTACTATATCAATAACCCAAGAGATATCATGATCACAACAATCGACAGGAATCCCTTTCCCCAATGAGATTTTTTTATTTATTTATTTTTAATGAACGATAAAAACTCCATCACAGACTTTAAAGATATAGCGCATTTAAATCTGCAGGTGACAAAAAACTATTTTATAGAACTCTCCCAATCCAAGCATGCTGAGAACAACAAATCCTCTGCCAAGTTTCAGTTCATGCAACAAAAATATTTTAAGTAGTCCCAACAAAAACTGATTATGTAAAAATCTATTTTATGAATTTAAGTGGCTTTAATGCAATGAAATTATGTTGTGACAAAATGTTCAATAATTGTGCACATCACATTTTTTCTGGCCAGTGATGACTATTAAAAAATATATCTGCATTCTGCATTTACAGATTTAAAAGCATGAAATGTACTTACAATTTTCGTTTGCTGCCAATAATGTCATACCTCAGGATAATTGCTAGAAAAGACTGAGTTCTTGTGGCTCCATCGGTCAATCAGTGTTAGTTGTTTTGTTGTGAAGACTTATTTTGGTCTGTTGTTTTGGCATATGCTCTCCCCCAAAGTTGAGCTTCCACTGTGTTGTAAACTAAAAAGTGAAGATGATTTTTTTTCTGTATTCCAGTGTATGTAGCAGCTTCTTCCTAGGCAGGGTCATAGCAGCGTGTAATAAATTTGTGGCATCGTTCCACGGCGACACGGTGTGAAAGTCATGCAAGCAAATTGCTCCAGCCCTGGTCATGTGGTGATAAAAGCACAGAGAGATTCCACGCATGCACTAGATTTAGTTGAAAGCAGAACTGGAAGTGACTAGTATCTATGGCTGCTGAGAAAGAGCAGGACAAGGTCAGACAATGAAGGGTGGAACGGCTCTCACAATTCTGTGAGTTCCATCACACTATGTTTACATCAAACCCATCCCACTATCTCACGGTTCTTTCATCTCTTGCTCTCTTTCCTCTGGCCCAGGGTGAGAGGAAGTGAATGAGCTAAAGGAGGTATGGGATGGGCAGCGAAGGGACCCGTGGGTTGAACACAGCCATTTGTCATCCAGTGAAAGCTTAAGAAAAGACTAGTTAACCTTTCCTGGGAAGCCCCTGGGGAGCCTACCAGCAATGAAAAAACCCAGAAAAAGTATCAACCAAGAAAAATATTCTTGGGGAAAATAGATGGCCGATGCTCCAAGACCCATGTACCTTGCAAAATGCTGCGCTAGGCACTTTTGACATCTGGGTCGCCTCTACTCACGAGCAAGGACAGAAAGAAATCTGCTTGCAGACTATAATTGCGACTTTATTTGTGTCACTTCAATTAATTTCTGTATACTTGTGGTATTTGTGAATGGATTTTTAGAAAGTCATCACATTTGCACTGCACAAAAAAAGAATGTCTACAACTGCATTTAAAGAACTTACTAGAGGTATCTTAAACCAGACTAAGTTACTTTGCTGATCTTAGTTGGTCTCCCAATGGTTGATCCATTGGCTGGTTCTAGAGGAGTTTTCGGGCACTTTTCGAGTAGTAAACACCAGCCTAACAGAGTGTTGGGGAGTGACTAGTTACATGTAACGGAATTACGTTATTTAATTACAAAATAAATGTAACTGTAATTGAAAAAAAAAACTGAAAAAATGTGTAATTAAATTACCGTTACTTATGAAAATGTTAACGATTACAAAGTGGGTTACAGCACTCTGACTCTGATTTTTTCAAACACACGAAATAATCACACACACACTCACACACACACACCACCACACACACACACAAACAAACACACAGCCAGAATAACACTACAAAAACAACGCACACACTCACACAGGTTTGTTTTTGTGAACAGTGGGGACATCCCATAGGCGTAATGTTTTTTCTACTGTACAGACCGTATATTCTCTTGCCCTACACCAACCCTACCCCGAAACCTACCCCTTACAGGAAACTTTGTTCTCTTTCAGATTTTCAATACACTCCTTTCTGTGTGATTTATAAGCGTTTTGAAAAAAGTGGGACTGGGGTACTGTCCTGAAAAGTCACCACTTCTCCTGTAAGAACCTATGTCATAAAACCCTGGTCGTTATGACAAATGTAATGTGCCTCATTGTCACAGACAAAATGTGCACGACACACCCACACACTTATTGATTTTCTTCCCAAATTGCATTGGACTGCTCTACAATATGAGACAACCACTGTTCAGGATTAGGACCACAAGAAGAGACATGCTTATATGATAACTATTTTAGTGTCTTTTTGGGTTATGTTATATGCTTTTATTATTATTAGATTCGAACCTGCTGTGAGATGCCAATGTTTGCTGCCATAGCTATGAAAATATTTGATTTTGAAAATAGTATCATAGCTATTAAACTATTTCATGTTATGGTTTTAAATCTGTATTTAACCTCAGAACGATCTC
>JADLZN010000125.1:0-88616 GCA_018155175.1 Sinocyclocheilus anophthalmus
ACTCTAAGCCGCCGGCCTCCGCTCACTCAAGCCCGCCGTGTGTTTTGTTGTGAAAGGGAAACTACTTTGTTTGGTCTTCCAAAGAGTACGCTAAAGCAGTGGTTAATTTAATTGTAAAACACTGTTTCCAGACACTCAACCCATATTCAGATGTTGCAGCCCTGTTTATGAGTGACTGTGGGCCTATCTGGGAGATAACTAACATGCCGTCTAGTTCTGACTCACATACTGTAAGTACGTTTTTTTATATTTAAAGAGTTTGCCGCTGATGATTCAAACGTGAGTTTTGGTAGTGTAGAGTAGGCTTGTTGTTTGTTTTTTCTCCGATCAAAAATGCAGACATGGTTTATGTTTACGCGGCGCGATGCAACGCACGCGTAAAAAGACAGTATAAGTCATTATAATCAGTAATTATGTCCCCACTGGATGCAAATGCCTCGTTTGTAATGGGTTTTTATGTTTTTGTCTCGTCGCTCCGGCCGGACAGGTCATCACAATATGGTAAGGAGCGTAACATTTCCATCACACACTTGAAGTATTCAGCCAATCACAACGCACTAGATAGCTGTCCAATCAGAGCACACCCTCGCTTTTCAGAACGATGAGCTTTTTAAAAATCGACGCGTTTCAGAAAGGTTGGGCATAGAGGAGAAACAATAATGTAGTTATGTGGAAAATAATGTTTTTTTTTAACCTTAAACCGCATAAACACATTTCAAACCAAATACACAAAATAATGTTCTTTTAGCAGCATCATATGACCCCTTTAATAATTCAATTAAACTTTTCCTTAATCCCTCCCTGTAGCTTGTACTATTGTAAACTATGTCTGAAACTTTGTATTACAAACACTTCTTGTGTTTATGTCTGTTTTTATAATCCCTGTATTCCTCTTACTCAATTTAGAATAAACGTGTGTCTGCTAATAATCAATATAAATGTAAATAAATTCTTTGAGGCCATTACCTCAAAGCACGACAGGGGGCGACAGAGCTGAGTGAAATCTTAAACTCATGGCTGGCATTTTTCTTTACAATAAGGAAGAGACAGACAAACAAGTTAAAACTTAAATGAAGTAATTAAATGTAAATGTATTACAGAGCAGCGTGACATACCCATTCCACCTTAACGCAGGGTCCCTTCCTGTCCAGCTTCTGGCACGCGTTAAACTCCTGAAATCTCTCTTGATCTGCATTGGCCACATACAGTATCATTGCTCCTGTCACATTGTCAGTTTTCTTGTGCAGCTTGGGAGCTACTGGAAAACAAAGCCAATGAGAGGAGATTCTAGTGGGCCACTGATGGGCCTGGACCACATCTTTGAAAAAACCTCTTTGACTAAATCAGATTGGCATTTACTGTGTCCTCTACTAATATTGGCACCCTTGGTAAATATGAGCTAAACAGACAAAACTTGTTCTTTGATTCAAAATAATCATAAAAATGTTTTTCTCCAAAATTTGTGTGCAAAAAATTATATATACTGGCCCCACACAGTGAGGAGAATTGGAGGATTGTTTATGTAGCCAATGAATCTATAAGAATCACAGTTGGAGACTGCAGACACTAATTGGGTTTTGGGCTTAGAAAGTCTCCAAAACTATGAACAGACCTGTTACATGTTCCCTTTGTGTGTGTGTGTGGTGTGATGTGTGTGTGTGAGATGGGTGTGATGTGTGGTGTGATGTTTGCCCCTGTCCCTGCTGTGTGCCCTTAGTTTTTCTCTATCTTTATCCTCATTATAGCCATAGCCACTCCTTGGGACCACACCATCTGCATTTAGTTCCCATATCAGCGCATTCGTACCGTTTTGTTCTCCCTGTGTATAACAGTCCCTGTGTTTCCCCTGTGCTTTGTCAGTGTTGACTGTAAAATAAATACATTTATTTTTATTTTTCCTGTATTTTCCATGTTTTTTTTTTTATTATATACATATGTTCGTTTATTCTCATATTAATAATTTTTTTACTGTTGTTGTTGTCTCTGTGTACTGGAAGCTTGTGACACTAAAACAAATTCCTTGTATGTGCAAACATCTGTGGCAATAAACTTCTTCAGTTTACCCATGCATGTTTTTGTTCCTGGTTATCTGTGTTTCTGGTTCTTTGTTTATTTTACTTCATTAAACTCCCTGCAAATAGATCACCTCCGCTGTTTGCACCTGCACCAACATTACAGAACAACTGACCATTGTTATGGATCTAGCAGGAGTCCATCTGATCCTTCTTCACCAGGGATAGCATTCCCTTAAGGACCACACCCATGAGTTTTTGGACCTGGCCTACCACACGCACACTTTACGGACAATTCACTCATAACCTTTTATCGTGCTGGACTTAATGAACCACTACACACACAACTATCCTGTGCTGGTCCTTGAGGGACTTTTCAGCAATTTGTGGAGCACGCTCTTCAACTAAGTGGATCCCCCTTTACTGTGGGAGGAAGGGAAAAGCATCCATCATCTTCATTTTTTGGGGGGGAGCTATGCTCCTCAAGCTTCGGGAGACGCGGGGCTTGAGCCACCACTTATGTTATCAGCCTGCATCATCTCAGCCATTGTACTCATCTCGGGGAGGACGAGACTGGCATTCAGTAGTCTTCACTAGAGTGACTGAGAGACTCAAGACACTAGAGTCTTCAGCCATCATGGACACCACACCAGTGTTTCTGGGCATCAAGAACGTCGCATCTGAGGCCACAAGAATGATCCCTAGGCGTTTCTGTCCTGACCACGGAGGTCGTCCCTGAACTCTTTACCACAGAGGCCATTAGTAACCACTCTGTGCTTTTTGTGACAGTTCTGCCTGATCCACCATGGTGGTCTCCAGCTCCACCCTGACCACCAGACCTGCCAGCTCCTCCCTGGCCTCTTGCTCCACTGGCTCCACCCTGGTCACCAGATCCGCTGGCTCCGCTCTGGCCATCCGCTCTGCCTGCTCCAACCTGAGCTCCACCTCAGTGATTCCAAGTCTGCTGGTCCCCAGTCTGGTGGCCTCAGTCCTCCCTCATCCAGTGGTCCCAAGTTCAATGGTCCCAGAGGTCTTTTCACTGTTGACTGCATTTCCTGTAATGGGAACTGCCATCTTGTATGTTTGGATCGCATACACTTCCCCTTTTCCTCCCAAGGTGGCAGCATCCACTCATAAGCTCTATGTCTGCTCTGATACAGCCACAGAGGGCTCTCTTGAACTCTATGTATGCTCTGACACCACCATGTCCATAAACTCTCTGTTTTTGCGTTCACCTTTGTGATAAAGTATGGTGGAGGCACTGGATATCTTGTTGGGATACATGGTGCATCAATTACCAACAGATATTAAATTAGCATCTAAATAACCCTGTCACAAAGTTAAAACTGGGCCTTCCAGCAGGCAACTAATGTTATAGCTATAATAACTCAGGAAAGTAAAGAGGTCCAGGGTTCCTGATCACCTGCGAAGATCATGCCAAGATCCTTCTGCAGGGAGGCATGAGGACTGCAGGTGTGGCCAGAGCAATAAACTCCAATGTCTGTAATGTAATAAGACAGAGTTGCAGGGAGATAGGAAGGACAGCTGATCGTCCTTGCTGTGGCAAACCATGTGTAACCATTTTTGGAAGTTTACCAGAATTGTTCCGCCCCTTTTGCAACCCTAGTCCCTCCAGATGTGTTTGAGAGCTTGCCAGTGCCTTGGTGGAAGAGTGGAGTAACATCTCACAGCAAGACCTGGCAAATCTGGTGCCTTCCATGAGGATGAGATGCACACCCCTTCCCCCACACTTTGTTCAGGGACTCATTATTCTCTTTCTGTTTGTCAAAGGCCTGTGAAACTTGTTCAGTTTATGTGTCAGTTGTTTAACTTTTTATGTTTTTCGTTTTCAACAAACATTTACACGTTAAGAAATTAGCAGGAAATAAAAGCAGTTGGAATTGAGAGAACATTTCTCGCTTCATATATTCTATATATTTTCTTTTAATTACAAATACAATTTTATTTCAATTATTTGACTTTCATAAAAAGTTATAGTCAGTAATATTTGATTTCATGGTAACTTCAGTTGCTGCTTTTTACACAAAGTTTGTTGGCATTCACTGATGCAATGTAAACTTTACAGTGCATTCAAACTACATGATGCCATGGAAATTGAACCCATGATCTGCAACTTTATTACTGTCACTCTACCAGTCATGTAAACTAGACAGGTAAACCTATTAACTTACCTTTACAGAAGATGGCATCCAAACCCTTGGAACACGCTGTAAAAAATAGAAAGATGTATTGATGCCATCCATCAACAAATGTTAAGCAGTCATTTATGCGTCTCAAATACATAGTGAAAGAGGTGTGCATGTTTTACAGCATATTTACCTTCTTCTTCTGAAGGGAGAACGACACGTTTAGTGGAGTTTGAGTATGAAGAATGGACTAGGACAAAATTGCCGAGTTCTGCCTTCGGTATGTTCACCACAAAAGACATCCACACCTACGACACACACATCTGATCAGCTCATGCAGTGCAACACTTTACAAATCAAAACCAAACTAGAAAATGTTTAAATATTGAACTTTAAATGTTAGCCTGACAAAGGCTTGCCCAAAATTTGAAAATAGTCTGAAGCTGAGGCTTTAAGTCTAGTCTTGAGAGAACTTTGAAGGGTTTGAAAGGTATGTAAACCTTGTCTTATCAGAATACTTGAGCAGATTAAAGAGAGATATGAAAGAGATTTGAAAGCTGAATGGATGGATGGATAGATGGATGATAGATAGATATATCCTGTGTGACCTGCAGAGTATGCTTCATCAACGCTGAAGACGGACTTTGAACCAATCTGCTGGATGGCTCTGTGAAGAGGTCTATAACACACACAAACAGGCGAAGGCAGGCTCATGTTGTCGAGGTCTTCTGTGATAGCGCCTCCATGCATTTCCCTCTGCCTTTTTCCTCAACCCCTGCCATCACCACCTTCACAGGTTGATCTGCCTCTAACACAGCATCAACCACACACCTCCAAGAAATCATCCTGTGTTCAGAGTACTCCATCCCCCAAATTCTACAGCCATGACTACCCTGTGACTGTGACTTTCACCCAGGACTTTCAGGCAACCAAGCTCCATGTCTGCTGCGTTTGGCACTGCACGATGTAGGCTCGTAGACTGCTCTAATGACAGCTCCGTCTCCTGAATGCAAGTAGGGCCCCCCCTACACAGACCTTAGACAAAGAGCCATGAAGTGTTGCTGGTCATGTATATCTGCCATACGCTGATTCCACATGAGTCTATGTTTTTCTTTTCTTCCTGATTTACTTCACAGTGATGATACCCTAACAGAGGACAAACAATGAACAAACAGTTCAGCAGATTCAACACTAACAGAAATCCACACACACACCCACACACATACAGTATACCCAGAAACCATGTATTCATAAACATGCACAGGTCATATTTCATGACAAAATCCAAATGTTTTGCTAATTTTGCTTAAAGGCAACAACACCTATATTTCAGGATCATCAAGACTCAGGGATAAAAATATAAAATAATTACATTTAGGACTATATTACTGTCATTTCAGTAAAACAAAACTGTATTACAGTTGTATATGCATGCAAATGTAGTGGTATTTTTTGATATGCATAGATTGTTGTAGATAACAGCATGTCTCTGCTGGCTTTGCACACTAAGCGCATGTGTACACATATACAGAAAACTAAACACATGCACACAACTCTCCACAGCAAACAAGAAAACGTCGTAAAACTGACAAAAGTCCACCCACTCTATGACAGACACACACACACACACACACAAAAATCTACCTTCACATAAAACTACAAACATTTTTCAGATTCTCAAAACACTATCGCCTGTTTTTACTTGTCTCCTCATAGAGGACAAGAATGTTCCCTATAATATAATATTTATATAGGGATATTTGTCCCCTATAATATAATAATGCCCACACACACACACACACACACTGCCCCTCAGCAAACAGGCAGATTCCCAGTAACTGTATCCATGTAGAAACATGTCTGAGCTGAAACCTCAGTGAATCAACAGTATCTACTACACTAACAACAGTTAGAAAGCAGGACGGAAACAGGTTTATAACAGTTTTATGTTTTCAGCTAATTGTAGCTACTTTAGCCTCGATATGCTTGTTTATTACTAACTTTAAAAAGTGAACTGTCTATCTAGGAAGACTGACTCATTGACCGTACTGTAGCCTACCTGTCCACAGGTGAGCGCATGATCCGGCCGGAGCTCGATCCTCTCCAGCGCCGTGTGAAGGATACACAGCGGCAACATGAGCCCACAGCAGGGCCACACACTCAGACACACTCACACACACCCACACACACACAACACTGGATGCTGTCTGGATTCCCACTCAGTTCACAAGAGACTGAAAGAGCACAGAGAGAGAAGAGAGAGAGAGAGGGATAGAGAGAGAGAGAGAGAGAGAAAACCTTTGATCTAAGGCTTCTGCCAATTAAATAATATTAATATGTAGCATCAATACTTCAAACATTCCCTTACGAAAACTGACAATTGGTTTTACTACAAAAAAAACATGGTTAGCCTACTGTAATTAAACTACGGTAACCACAGATGACTCATGGTTTTGCTACACTAACCATAGATTAACCATGGTATTTATAGTAAAACTCTGGTTATACAAATGGTAATCAATACACAAAAAAACCATGGTTACTTCACTTTTACTCTATAATAAAACCATGGTTACAAGGCTGTAAAAAAAACATACATAATAAATTCTGCCTTAAAACAGTTTTAAAAAAGTTGATTGTACCTAAACATTATTTTTTTTTTTTTTACCTTATTATATTTAAACGGACCTTTAAAAGGGTTAAATCTGTATAACTTTTAAAGAAGTGACATTGCTAAGTTAATGTAAAACCTTTACTGACTTAGTGAACATAATTTTTTTACAGTAAAAGAATCGTTATTTGAAAGAATGATTCACATAAATGAAAATGTAAATGAAAGATGCTATATTCTGTGTTTATGTAAAATATTTCATGGCAGGTTATAACCCATTTAACAACTGAAGAGGGAACCTGAAAACAGATAATACACCGAATGTATTCATTTGTAAACCAGGAACTGAATACTGATGTTTACCTTCTGTCTTTTGTTTTGTGGGTTAGAAAAGTGAAATGACTCACCATGTGTTCCTCAGGAGCGAGTGGTTCGAGGTGTGCGGAGAGCGGAACTCTACAGTTGTTTTACAGGGAACTGTTTGGAATAACAAATATCCTCCTACTCCACCCAACAGCAGCACATCAGCGCAAACACTGCAATCTTTCATAAACACTCACTCTATATTTACTTCAAACACAGTTACCTCAAAAATAGTTAACTATAACTAAAATATTTATTCAATACACTTAATGCTCTAATGTAAAGTGTGACAGATGAGATTACATCTCATTGATGCTGCACAGTATAACAAAAAAACGCATATCATTGATTTTTCTTTTTTGATTTATCAAATCCTGGCACTTACATAAATAATTACAGTTAAATTCTTGCAGCATTGTTGCAGTTTCTCGACTTTCCCATAAATGCAAAAAAAAATGCTCTGGTTGCTAACGTCACCTTGGTTCACTTAGATAACGGGAAAGGGTATTGCGTTAACCTAACTTTTGATAATGCTTGTGTAGCTGCATAAACAAACTGCATTTCAGCCCTCCAAAGCTGATGGACCATCTGCCTATATAAGTTAGCACTAAATGGCATTTCATCAGAATATTTCGACTGGTAAGCAGCAGCATCAACTTAGGTGCAGCATAGTAGCACAGCCAGCTATGCAATGCTTATTCCCTGAGGTTACATTAGTAACCGGAATGTTCCCTATTAATATAGTTCACTCACATTGCATTAACTTAACACTTACTGTATGGGGAACGATATCCAATAGCACCGTGCTACAAGCGCAGAACAAAAAGCCATCCTACAAGCCCCGCTCAAGGTGAGGGCACTAAGGGCAGAATCTATAAGGGCAGAATTAACCTGGAATCAGTGAGACCCAGGCCATGATAGTAGAGTGTTCGGACAAAAAATGGCCCTAATAGGCCTGACAACCGCCAGGGGCACAGGTTGGTTCAGCGGTCTTAAAGGGGTCATCGGATACCCATTTTCCAAAAGATTCTTTAGGGTCTTAATGAAAAGTCTGTAACATAGTTAGGTTAAAATTTCTCAATGGCAGTGTAAAACCCCACCGTTTTTTTGACCCCTGTCAAACCTCTGTCTACAGCCAGCCGTTTAATTGCACACACTTAAATGCAAATGAGCCTGCGACCCGCCCCTCTCTTTCCGAAGCCGTTCTCTCTGAGAGACAGTAAACTTTAGCCGCATTCATCGTGGAACTTGCTAATTAGCGCATTTTTAGGAAAGGTGATTTGCAAAGATTCATGAAAAAAACAACAACTTATACTCACTTCTTCTGTAGGAGATGCTGGATCACGAATGATTCGCGCGAAGATAGACATTTAGTTATTTAGGTAGATCAGGGGTGCATTCCCTTCAAAAACAAAGGTAATCTACTGCGTGAAATGATTTAACGAGATTAAAAAAAACTTAATAATAATAATAATAATAAAAACTGGGTGGATCTTTATCATTATAGGGTGGATGTGTACACATACTGTACTGTATAACAAACAAAGTGCGGAATACAAAGAGATGGAATATAAAAATTAAAACTTTAAATATAAGTGCTCCATTATTCGCTAGCCAAGCCTCAAAACTATCCACTGACCTCCTGAGTAAAATTTGAATCGCTCAGGTATCCCGGCAGCTCGCTTGATAGTGAACGACCTGTCTCTCTACGCAATCTCAGGATTGTATGGCCCCAACTGTTCCTTTCTTTTTCTCTTTTTCAGAAGAAGAGGACACAAATCATCTCAACTGCTTAAAGACCCATTTTGTATTGTTTTGCAAATTTGTTTTCACAACAATTAATTAGTTGTGTAAGGTTTCGGTGCGTGACGAATTTTTAGGATGACGAATATGAAAAAAACCCCCGCAAACGTAAATTCCGCACTCGGTGTGTAAGGACCTTAAATCTGGGAACCACAATTGGTTTCTCCAGAGGGGGCCACCAGAAGGACCGAGCATCTGTTCTCCCTGACTTAAAATAGTCCTGACCTGATTCATGGGCTAGCGCATCTGGTTCCTTTGAGAAAAATATTGGGCAACGAGAGCTGTCTTCTGAAGCGACAGGTTGACCTCTGCCTTCCCGAAGACCTCTGAGATCATTTGAACTGTTTTGGGGTGGAGTCTCCATTCCCCTGCAGATACGTATGCCCACTCCCTGGTTCAACATGTCCATCAAGTGCACTGCCTTTAGTGTGCCCATATGAGGAAGCGCCTCACCAACTTCTATAGAGGCCACAACCTGACACCACCTTCGTGGTTTATGTAGGCCACCACTGTCATGATGTCGGAATGGACCAGGATGTGGTACCTCTTTAGGGCTAACAGGAGCGTTTTGAGAGCCAGGACAAACACCATCATTTCCAGGTTGTTTATATGTTTGCTGGACCAGGAGCCTAGTTGGAACCTGAGTTGAAAGCATCTGTCATCATGACCACCTTCCTTCTGGAAACCAGTCCCAGCTGAGTATCTGTCTGATACAGGCGAGGGGCCTTCCATGGGGCCACAACTGTGAGTCACCTTGAGGCAGAGGCATTCCAGATGCCAAGCACGGGACGGGACATGGGTTTTAGCCAGTACTGAAGGGGCTGCAAATAAATTGGGCCCAATGGAACTACTGAGGACGTGGCTACCGTCAGGCCCAGCATCCTATGGAAAGTCCTGAGGGGAAGAGAATTTCAGCGATCATTCCGAGCCAGGCCCGCATCTGGGCTTAATCGAAATGTGTTCCCAGGAAAGTGATTCACTGCCTTGGAGACAGGGAGTTTTTATTGACCCTGATTCCAAGTGACAGAGGAGCAATGACCTGTGGGCACAAAAGTCATGCTCTGAGTCCGACTGGGTCTTTCTCAGAGGGGAGAGTGCCACATCCACGCACTTCATAAAGGTGTGTGGTGCCAGAGACAGTCACAAACGGGAGGACTGTATGCTGTCAAACCACCCCTCAAACGTGAATCTCAAGAATGGTCTGTGATGAGGGGCTATCTGGATATTAAAATAAGCAGTGCCAACTATAGTATGCAGATGGCCCTGCTCGTTTTGGGCAGCTGAAATGGCATTTATTCGTGCCTTCAAGAAGATATTAAATGTTAGAGCTTTTTCACATTTTGCTCCCAAACTCTGGAATAGCCTTCCTGATAACGTTCGGGGTTTAGACACTCTCTCTCTGTTTAAATCTAAATTAAAGGCACATCTCTATAGCCAAGCATTCACATAATATAACCTTGTACTTCAGTTATATCTGATCAAATGCACATTATTATTTTTGCTTGGTTGGAACAGCAGCTATGCTAATTATTTCTCTATTTGTTTCTCTGTTTCTGCTGCGGGATGGACATCCTGAGGTAACTAGGAATTACACAAGCTTCAGTCTGGATCCAGCCCTTACAAAAACCTGAGATGACCGAACACCTGCAACCGGACACACACAGAACTGACCCACTTTTGTTATATAGTTAATCACCACCATATAATCATGCTTTTAATAGTCTTCAACACATCTGTTGTTACAGATTTTTACTGAGATTTTCTGCCATATGACATCAACTGTGACCACTGATAAGCTACTACTAAATATATTGTAGAAACTTAATTTTTCTGTAAAGTTGCTTTGCAACGATTTATATCTTAAAAGTGTTATACAAATAAACTTGAATTGAATAATTGAATATTTCGGAGAAACTGAGCTTCCCCATATTGTCGGGTCTCGGGTCTGATCACCTTTCTCTGTGTTTGTGTGTTGTGCGTGATTTGTTTTGACAGCTCGCCACGTGAGCATGTCAGCGTGATCATTGTCCCGCCCTCGTTGTTTCACACCTGGTTCTGGTCATCTCCTTAGCTTCCCCTTATAGCTCCTCGGGTTTCGCTGTATGGTGTCCATTATCGTTGTGATTATTTCCCTTGCTCTGTCTGTCCTTGTATAATCGCTCACCAGTTCTGTCTTGTCTCGTTCAGGCTCCAGTGCTCGTAGCTGCCTGTATATTGTCCCGCACCTCTCTGTGCGTTTAGGAACCGTGGGCTACCTCCGGCATCCGCCTAACCTGGGACTCCGCAGTCTCGTTGTTGGGCTTCTCAGCCTCACGCTCGGATTAGCGAGCTGCCCCTCCAGCTCCGTCTCCTCTGCCGCTGTTGCGCCTTGTTCCAGCCACTGCTCTCCACCCCTCGGTGTGGTCGGGGTTTCCACGACCTCACGAACTGTCCGCGAAGGCGCTTACTGCCCGCGGTGATAATCTCTGCACAATAAAGCACTTGTTGAACCTGCACCTGAATCCAGCCTATTCCCTGACAGAACAGTCTGACCAGCGATGGAGACAGCGGGATCAGATCCGCTTCGTGCTGCTCTCGTGCAACAGGGAGTTTTGCTGGGTCAGCACGCCACCCAGCTCAACACCACAGCGCAAGAGGTGGGCGCACTAAATGCCCGAGTCGCGGAGCTCCTCACGCGCGTCGATGATCTTCAGCGGGAGGCGGCTAACCGGGGTCCTGCCTTCCGCGCTGGTTTTCCGTTGGACCCCGAGCCTCATGCCAACAATCCTCTGGTGTATGATGGCGATCCGAATGCCTGTCAAGCCTTTCTCCCAGTGCTCGCTGGTGTTCTCCCTGCAGCCTCGTCGTTACGCCACAGAGGAGGCTAAGGTGGCATACATACTCACTCTCCTCTCGGGTCGCGCCCGCGAATGGGGAATCACCGTATGGAGAGCGCGGGCTTCCTGCTGTGCTACTTTTGCGGATTTTAGCCAGGAGATGGCGAAGCTGTTCGACCGGTCTGCCCAGGGAGATGAGGCGGCGGCTCAGCTGTCTCGGTTGTCGCAGAGGAGATGCTCGGTCACCGACTATGCCATACGGTTTCAGACTCTAGCGGCGGCTTGCGGCTGGAATGAGGGTGCGCTACGCGCGCGATTTCTCGAGGGACTGGATGAGGTAATCGCTGACGAATTAGCGGCGGTGGACCTTCCTCGAGAGCTGGACAGTTTAATCAATCTCGCGCTCCGCGTGGAGGGTCGCCTCAACCGCCGCCGGCAACGCCGTCAATACACCACTTCGTGGCGCCACCTGGAGTCCGCGTCTGTCGATGCAGCGAGTTCACCTGCTTCCGATGTGGAGCCCATGCAACTGGGTCGTCTCCGGCTTACGCCGCAGCAGAGACAGGAGCGTTTAGCTCAGGGACTATGCCTGTACTGCGGCAAGGCTGGCCACTTTGTCCTCCAGTGCCCGGTAAAAGTCATGGCCCACCAGTGAAGCGGAGAGTCCTGGTGGGCGCCTTTCCCTGTTCAAGCTCTCCAGCAACGCACACCCAGTTGCCCTTTCGACTCTCCTTCCTGGGAGGTTCACACACGGGCCACGCCCTTCTGGATTCAGGGGCTGAGGGGAATTTCCTGGATTCTGCCTCTGCTCACAAGTGGGGGATTCCGACCATTCCCCTGGATAAGCCCATTACGGCGTGGTCATTATCGGGCAATCCTCTCACTACCATCACTCACATCACCCCTTGTGTAAGCCTTTCCCTCTCTGGTAACCACTGTGAGCAGATCGAACTGTTACTTATTGACTCCCCTAGGGCCCCGTTAATTTTAGGACATCCGTGGTTACGGAAACACAACCCACAGATCGATTGGGTCAATAACTCTATTTTAACCTGGAGTCAGTCTTGTCATGTGTCATGTTTGGGTGCTGCTTTTCCTGCTGTCTCTGTGTCTTGTGTTCCGCAGGTGGATCCGGCTGACTTGACCGGCGTCCCGGCGGAGTACTGCGATCTTCGTGCGGTTTTCAGTAGGTCCCGGGCCACCTCTCTACCTCCGCATCGCCCCTACGACTGTGCCATAGACATTCTCCCGGGCACTTCTCCACCTAAGGGTCATTTATATTCCCTTTCCAGTCCAGAAAGAGAGGCCATGGATGGGTATATATGTGAGTCACTACAGGCTGGGCTCATTCGCCATTCCTCCTCTCCCGCTGGGGCGGGGTTTTTCTTCGTTCAGAAGAAGGATGGCTCCCTACGCCCTTGTATCGATTACAGAGGTTTGAATGACATTATGGTAAAGAACAGGTACCCCCTACCTCTAATGTCTTCTGCTTTTGAATTATTGCAGGGAGCTCAGATCTTCACCAAATTAGACCTCCGCAACGCCTACCATCTGGTGCGCATTCGGGAGGGGGATGAGTGGAAGACGGCATTCAACACCCCCTCGGGACACTACGAGTATCTGGTTCTTCCGTTTGGTCTGACCAATGCTCCGGCCGTTTTCCAGGGTCTCGTCAATAGCGTTCTGGGTGACATGATCAATCAGTTTGTCTTTGTGTATTTGGATGATATTCTGATTTTCTCCTCTTCTCTCCATTTACACACTCAGCACGTTAGACGGGTCCTCCAGCGCCTATTAGAGAACCAGTTGTTCGTCAAGGCGGAGAAGTGCGAATTCCACGCCGAGTCTGTTACGTTCCTTGGCCATATCATCTCTACCAGGGGGATTAAACCAGACCCTGCTAAGATAGAAGCTGTCGCCAAGTGGCCAGTCCCTGACTCCCGTAAGGCCCTGCAGCGGTTCCTGGGTTTTGCCAACTTCTATCGGCGATACATCAGGAATTTCGGTCAGATCGCTGCTCCGCTCACGGCATTAACCTCCACCAAGGTGTCCTTCAGGTGGAACCAGGATGTTCAGGTAGCCTTTGACACATTAAAGTACCGTTTTGTCTCTGCACCTGTTCTGTTGGTTCCAGATCCTGAGTCCCAGTTCATTGTCGAGGTTGACGCCTCGGACGTCGGGGTTGGCGCAGTTCTGTCGCAGCGATCCCTCCGCGACGGGAAGGTGCACCCGTGTGCGTTCTTCTCTCGCCGTCTCAGCCCTGCAGAACGTAACTATGACATTGGCAATAGAGAACTGTTGGCGGTGAGATTGGCCTTGGGGGAGTGGCGTCACTGGTTGGAGGGGTCGGCGCAGCCCTTCTTGTTCTGGACGGATCACAAGAATCTTGAATATATCCGTTCGGCCAAGAGGCTGAGCTCGCGTCAGGCCCGCTGGGCACTTTTCTTTGGCCGGTTCAACTTCACCCTCTCGTACCGGCCTGGGTCCAAGAACATTAAGCCCGACGCTCTCTCGCGCCTGTTCGGGGCTCCGGAGGGGGAGCTTACGGCCGAAGCCATTCTTCCTGAAGGGGTGGTGGTCGGGGCTCTTTCTTGGGGTATCGAGCGGCGAGTAGAGGAGGCCGGTCGAGGGGTGCAAGTGCCAGGGAAGTGCCCGGCGGGCAGGTTGCCGGTGCCGGCTGTGTTGTGCCCCGAGGTCCTTCAGTGGGGTCACGCGTCCAGGCTGGTTTGCCATCCTGGGATTCGGAGAACGTTGGTTGCCATCCGTCAACGCTTCTGGTGGCCCACACTGGCCGCAGATGTCAGACAGTTTGTGTTGGCCTGCCCCACATGCGCCCAATTTAAGCCAGTGAATCGCCCTCCTGATTGTCTGCTTCATCCTCTTCCTGTCCCTTCCCGTCCATGGTCACATATCGCCCTTGATTTTGTCTCTGGGCTCCCCCCATCGAAGGGTAACACTGTGGTTCTCACTGTGGTGGATCGCTTTTCCAAGGCGGTTCATTTCATTCCCCTGCCCAAATTGCCCTCCGCCCGGGAGACTGCCCAACTGATGGTGGATCACGTGTTCCGGCTCCATGGATTGCCAGTGGACGTAGTTTCAGATAGGGGTCCTCAGTTCACCTCCCGGTTTTGGAAAAAATTTTGTAGACAGATCGGGGCCTCTGCGAGTCTATCTTCCGGTTTTCATCCTCAGACCAATGGGCAATGCGAGCGGGCCAACCAGGATCTTGGGAGAATGCTCCGCTGTCTGACATCCAACAATCTGAGTTCCTGGTGCCAACAGCTCTCCTGGATAGAATACACGCGTAACTCCCTTCCAGTGGCGGTTTCAGGTATGTCCCCTTTTGAGTGCTCTGTGGGTTATAAACTGCCTCTGTTTCCATCACTGGAACCCGATGCTGCGGTTCCGTCCGCCCTGTCTTTCGTTCAGCGCTGCCGCCGCACCTGGGAGAGAGTCAGGAGGGTTTTAGTCCTCTCCTCGGGACGAACCAAGGCAGCAGCCGATCGTCGACGGTCCTCTCCTCCAACCTATGTGTGTGGTCAACGGGTATGGCTTTTCTACCAGGGATCTGCCTCTCCGGGTGCCTTCTCGTAAGCTGGCGCCCAGATTCATTGGGTCGTACTGCGTCACCAAGGTGGTTAATCCAGTGGCAATCAGGCTCAAGCTCCCTCCTGCTCTTGGTCGGGTTTACCCTGTGTTTTATGTCTCTAGGGTTAAACCTGTGTTTTCTTCTCCTCTTAACCCTGCCGGCGATCGTCCCGACCCCCACCCCCTCGATGGCTCCCCTAACTATACGGTTAGGAGATTACTCGACGAGCGACGCCGTGGAAGAGGGTTTCAGTATCTCGTGGACTGGAAGGGTTATGGTCCAGAGGAGAGATGCTGGATGCCGTCCCGGGACATTTTGGACCGTCCGTTGATCGAGGACTTCCGTCGGCGACAAGGTGGGCCTCCTCCTGGGGCGCCTGGGTGGCGCTCACTGGGGGGGGGGGGGGGGGTACTGTCGGGTCTCGGGTCTGATCACCTGTCTCTGTGGTTGTGTGTTGTGCGTGAGTTGGTTTGACAGCTCGCCACGTGAGCATGTCAGCATGATCGTTGTCCTTGTTTCACACCTGGTTCTGGTCATCTCATTAGCTTACCCTTATAGCTCCTCGTGTTTCGCTGTATGTTGTCAGTTCGTTGTGATTATTTCCCTTGCTCTGTCTGTCCTAGTATAATCTCTCACCAGTTCTGTCTTGTCTCGTCCAGGCTCCAGTGCTCGTAGCAGTCTGTTTGTGTCCCCGCACCTCTCTGTGCATTCAGGAACCATGGGCTTCCTCCGGCATCCGACTTCCCTGGGACTCCGCGGTCTCGTTGTTGGGCTTCTCAGCCTCTCGCTCGGATTAACGGGCTGCCCCTCCGGCTCCGTCTCCTCTGCCGCGGTTGCGGCTTGTTCCAGCCACTGCTCTCCACCCCTCGGTGTGGTCGCGGTTTCCACGACCTCACAAACTGCCCGCGTAGGCGCTTACTGCCCGCGGTGATATCTCAGCACAATAAAGCACCTTTTGAACCCGCACCTGAATCCAGCCTCGTTGTATCGTAACACATATGTGTTAAGTTAACGCAATGTGAGTGAACCATATTCAAAGGGAAACACCAAGTGCTCTTATTAGACTACTGGTCACGGCTTAAAATGTCAGTATTCAGAATAATTTACTCTTCTTACTACATACAGGATATTTCTGTTTTACGGACTATATTTAACGCATAATTTGGGTATTTGCTGTAACACAGTTGCTTGTTAGTTGAATTCTTAATTAATCTTGCTCAGTTTGCCAGTGACCTTTGATATGAGCAAAACTACTCAAAACAAAGCAAAACATCAGTCCTGCATTATCAATACATGAGTGAAGAGAAGTGACTGTCCTCAAGCTCTCATGCTGTTCTTAGCATCTATGTGGAGGAAGATCAACAGCATCGTAAACTTAAGCTTATGCTGCTTTTGGGAAACGCAGCCCAGGTTGTTTATTGTGTGCGGTTTTGCATGCTCATGTTTGTTAGTCACGCACAGCATAGTTACTATATGGGTCTTATGCAAATTCACTAATCCTGAAGCACTCATATTACATCTTAGAAGCTGTTGCACATTTGAGCACAAATGTTCTACAAATGAACTAGTGAATGAAGTGTTTGCATTGTGCAAAGCACCAAATTATGTTGTCATTTCTGCCTGAATGAACATTCATTTACACCAACTGAACACTGAGTGCATTGCCAGCACATTTTATGTGATATTTCAGGGTCATAGGAACCAATTAACTCTGGATAATATCTTTATATTTTCTTAATATTTTAGATTTTCAAATGCATTGTACTGCATCTACTCTTCATTTGTAAATCTGTAAAGATCTGCTTGGGCCAAAATGAAAAATTTTGTTATTTTCTCATGCTTATTTAATTTCAGATGTTCAATTCAATTCAATTCAAGATCATTTGTATAGCGCTTTTCACGATACAAATCGTTGCAAAGCAACTTTACAGCAAATTAAGTTTCTACAATATTTAGTGGTAGCTTATCAGTGGTGACTGTCAGTTAATGTACATATGACAGAAATGTACGGAAAAATAAATTAAAGACGTAATCAAACAGACGATGAACACTATTAACAGCAATTATTATATGATGCAATCAAACTTATTGCAAAATGTGGTAGTTCTGTATGTTGTTTCAGGGTAGGCATCATCTGAGGTCCTCTGAGTGGTTGCATCATCTCTTCTCAGGTGTTTCTGGATCCAGACTGAAGCTTGTGTACATCCTAGTTACCACGGGATGTCAATCAAACAAATAGAGACATAATTAGCGTAGCTGCTGTTCCAACCAAGCACAATTGATTTGTTTAACCCAAACTCAACAACTAAAAAATTGTAATCCTTTTTTTTTTATTATTATTATTTATTTATTTTTTCATTTCTTTTATTTAAAGCACTTTGAATTACCATTGTGTATGAAATGTGCTATATAAGTAAACTTGCCTTGCCTTAACATACTAATGTGCATTTGATCAGATATAACTGCAGTACAAGTTTATGAGATGCATTATTTGAATGCTTGACCAAAGAGATGTGTCTTTAATCTAGATTAAACAGAGAGAGTGTGTCTGAACCCCGAACGTTTTCAGGAAGGCTATTCCAGAGTTTGGGGCTAATAGGAAAAGGATCTGCTGCCCGCATTTGATTTTGATATTCTAGGTATTATTAAATTGCCAGAGTTTTGAGAACACAGTGGACGTGGAGGACTATAATGCAACAAGAGCTCGTTCAAATACTGAGGAGCCAATGCGAACTAAGCTCTACCTCCTTTAGTTGACTTTGCTATCCTAGGTATTACCAAAAGTCCAGAATTTTGTGACCTTAAGGGAGCGTGATGGATTGTAGCGTGGTAGAAGAATAGTTAGGTACGCAGGAGCTAACCCATTAAGGGGTTTATAGGCAAGTAATAATATTTTGTAAATGATACGGAACTTAATAGGTAGCCAGTGCAGGGACTGTAAAATTGGGGTAATATTATCAGATTTTCTTGACCTGGTAAGGACTCTAGCCGCTGCATTTTGGACCACCTGTAGCTTTTTTATTGAAGATGCAGGACAATCAGCTAGCAGTGCATTACAATAGTCCGGTCTAGAGGTCATGAATGCATGAAATAGTTTTTCTGCATCAGAAACAGGTAACATGTTCCATAACTTTGCAATGTTTCTAAGACGAAAGAATGCGGTTTTTGTATCATGGGAGATATGATTTTCAAAAGACAAGTTGCTATCTATATAACACCCAGATTTTTGACTGTAAAAGAAGTACCAGTACATCCGTCTAGTTGCAAATTGTAATCCAAGAGATTCTGTGTACTGTCTTTTGGTCCAATAAGTAATATCTCATAGTCTGCTCCAAATTATTGGTCATCCATTCTTTTACATTTTTAACACATTCTGTTTGCTTAGATAATTTAGAAGTTTCATCTGGTCTTGTTGAGATATATAGTTGAGTATCATCAGCATAACAGTGGAAACTAATCCCGTATTTTCTAATAATATTACCAAGGGGCAACATGTATATCGAAAATCGCAGAGGACCTAGGACAGATCCTTGTGGCATTCCATATTTTACTGGTGATAATTGAGATGACTCCTCATTTAAATGAACAAAATGGTAGCGATCAGACAGGTAGGATCTAAACCATCTTAAAGCCTGCCCTTGAATACCTGTATAGTTTTGTAATCGATTTATGAGTATGTCATGATCTATAGTGTCGAACGCAGCACTGAGATCAAGTAAAACTAGCAATGAGATGTGACTTCTTTTATTCTGTTGATAGTTCACCCAGTTCAATCCTCTGAAGTCACATGGTACAGTAGATTTAAATGGTTGCGTGGTTATCAAATAAAAATAAAGTCGCTATCCCGCTGTAGTTGTCAAACCTTATTCATGCATTTGTGCATAATGTCAATGTGAAGTAAAATGGACCCTATTCACAGCTTTAAATTAGGGCATATCATCTCTGTTGAAAATGTCAAATATATTTTTATGTTTTATCTAATCAAATAACCTCTGAAAAGAGCTGATGCCACATAACCCTTTTCATCCTCCCACATTTCTTTCAGTTGAATACCCTGTTTAACTCGGGTATAAGTGGGTTGGAAATGGAATTTCATGTTTACCTTGAGATTCAATAGGTCTGACATCAAACATCTTAGTTTAGCTCAATTTCCCCAATCATTGTAAGCGATTCATCAGTGCATCTTAGACCAAAGGGGGAAAAAAGATTGTATTCGTTTTGTCAAAATGTAGTAACTTGCTGAAATGACTTTTCTTTGTCAGCTGAAGTCCCAATTCCTCTTATCCAGTTTCTCACCAGACAAATCCCTACACTTTTCTTCATTGCATATCCAATTTCATTGACATGAAGTACAATGGATTGCAAATATTTAATGTTATTGCATGTGCTTTTAGAGAAACACGAGTATAGTGAATTCTGTGACAGATGTGCATAGGCACGTTGGCACTTTTGCACACTCAAAAAAATAAGGAACATTGTAATGTATATAAAAAGGGATTTTGGTTGCAGTCTGAGGAAAGGAAGTCACCAAATAATTGTGGAGAGCAAATGGATCATTGAAAAGCCCAAATGAGTCGACTACTTATTCTGTCATTTGTTTGTTTTGTAATGTTGGCTTCAGCAGTTCTTCTAGAAGCCATGAATCCTACTGAAACCTAACACGTATATTTTGGTATATTTTGCATAACCTCCAGCTTTCAGTTATTGCGACAGACGGGAGCCATAACGCTCTGCTGACACGTGATGCATCTGCAAACTTGTCAGGCCGTTGAGAAAACTTGTTCGGCAGCATGTCGCCAACAAAACAGTCGTGCACCAAAACAGTTTTGATTGCAGCATAGCTCCAGGGGGGAAATAGATTTCAGACAACCACGAGAATATGTAGATGTTTCCCTGTTACTTTCTATTAAATTTCTGACGCATTTAATGAAACACGTAAACATGCTCTTGCTGCTGCACAGACGAATTTGCATGCATTTTACTGTTGGTCAAATCGCTCCAAGATGGTTCCTGATTCGGTCCAAACAAGGAAGATAAGATCATTGTGACCACACGAAAACATTTTCATGTCAGGTTGATCCATTTGTTGTACAAAGACCGAAAGAAAACATAATTTGTCTGAGTTTATTAAA
Organism: Sinocyclocheilus anophthalmus; assembly: GCA_018155175.1. Lineage (NCBI taxonomy): Eukaryota > Metazoa > Chordata > Actinopteri > Cypriniformes > Cyprinidae > Sinocyclocheilus > Sinocyclocheilus anophthalmus. The sequence goes on from JADLZN010000125.1 coordinate 20,474, forward strand.
CTGGGCTGTAATAATCAGCTAAACTGGAGTTTTAATGTTTGATTATACATTTATTTAAAGCACAGAATTGCTGATTCTGGTTTATAACTGTTCCAAGTTCAGCGGTACAATACAAATACAAGTCTACTGAAGCAGGTCTTTATACAAAAATATAACGTTTACATATTTTCTCCTTCTTCAGATGTTATGTGCTGGAGAATTTCTTATCTTCAGTCAGCAATGTACATCGCTTGAGGGAGTGCTTACTGTATATTTATTGCCGCCTTCAGCTGCCAGAATGATCATATTTACAAAGTAAGCACATACTGTATGAACAGCACCATAAATGTCACAGTTACCAGTAGGTGTTATTTGAGTCCAGACTTTCCAGGTCTTTGTTGGGAGTTCATTTCATTCTGTACATTTATTCATTTAGCAGACACTTTTATCCAAAGCGACTTACAATTGCGGAAAACAACAAGCAATTCATCATTAAGAGGACACAGGAAGTGCTTATAATACAAAGTTTCAGGCATTGTTCAGATTAGTACAAGCTAAACGGGGAGGAATAAAGAAAGAGAAAGCAATGTTTTTTTTTTATTTAAGATGGAAGTCAAATGGTGACAAAACAAGACGAGTTTTCAGGTGTCACTGTACATGTTTTACCTCATTTGTAAGTTACTTTGGCTAAAGGTGTCGGTAAATTAATACAGCAAGTGATTCACATTAAGCAGGCAATAACACAAACAGTGCTAACAATATGAAGTTTCAAGCATCGTCTAGAATAGTACAAGCTAGAACAAGGACGGATTTAATCTGTTTGAAATCACTTGAACAGAAACGGTGGGGCTTTCAAAGCTGCAGGCTGCTCGAGATAACAGCAGCGGCCAAATGAAGCTGAACACCAGGGACATACAGCACAGAGTTCATTTGTCACGTACAGCGCCAGCGGTTTACCAGGAACTTGACAGCGTGAGTCGGAGTTTGATGTTTCTGCCCCCTGTTGGACAGATCTGCCCCAGCCTGGAGAGAGCCAGCACTGTCTGTCTGTGAATCACCTCTGCCTTCTCACGGAGGACAGCATGAGTTCAGTCAGAGCGAAACGGCTTCATCCGATCAGCAGGCTCCTAGTAGCTCTGGTGCAGAATGTTTCTTTGAACACTCTTTTCTGGACAAACACGCTGATACCACTTTACCTCGCCGCTTTTTTTGCCTCCGTGTCTTTCGCTTTGTACCGCCCACTGATTTCCGTGAGGACTTGGGGACGCTCGGCACAGTAAGTCCCGCCTTTAGTCTTGGCGCGAGCTGATGCCACATGAAGAGCGAAAGCGTTTTGGACAGAAGACGTGGCCAACATCGGCCACTCCCGTGGGCTCTTGTGGGCTCTCCCAGGTCGTGTATTAAAGAGGACAGGTCCTTCGGGAGACAGTACTTTGGGACACAGCGGAGCTGTTTTGGGATGTAAGTGCTGCTGCTGTTGTTGTTGTTAAGGCCCTGGAAGCACACCAGTCCAAACCCCCTGGCGTGGCCATCGCTGTGTAATCCCGTCCACAGACAGGAGAGGGCGGCGTTGAACACAGGAGCAGTGATAGAAGACGACTCCACTGGCTTCTCCAACAATTCTCCATCACAGCTCTTCTGCTCTTCCTCTTCAACAGCACTATACAGCCCAGTCTCAGAGAACTCCGATCCAACGACCCTATCGCTCTTCGCCCGTCTCAGAAAAGCCTGATGGGCGTCAGGGCTCCAGGCGATCAGGACGAGACCGCCCGCCTTCTGCACCGCCTGACACTGTCCGTACAGCCAGGGCACGGGTCCCAGCTGAGCCAGTGAGGACGCCCACTGCGCCAGCCTCACGTCCACGAAGAGCTCCCCCTGCAGGCCGGAGGCTAGACTGCAGACGGCAGCGATGTGCGCGGCATGATCAGACGAGCACACCAGCAGCACGGGACGTCTTTCAGTGCTCCGCCACACTGCAGAAACAGAGACATTTGTGACCCTGGAGCACAAAACCAGGCATAAGCAGCACAGGTATATTTGTAATACATACGATGGGTCCAAATTATCGATTTTTCTTTTATGCCAAAAATCATTAGGATATTAAGTAAAGATCATGTTCCATCAATATATTTGGTAAATTCCCTACCGTAAATATATAAAAACTAAATTTTTGATTAGTAATATGCATTGCTAAGAACTTCATTTGAACAACTTTAAAGGCGATTTTCTCAATATTTAGATTTTTTTGCACCCTCAGATTGCAGATTTTCAAATAGTTGTATCTCAGCCAAATATTGTCCTATCCTAACAACCATACATCAATGACAGTGCATTTAGATTAGAGCCATCGTGTTCTTCACCTTGAACACTCTGGGAAAACAAAGGGATGTTTTTTTTCCTAAAATGAATGGTGTTCTTCCACATGCGAGATTTTTCTAAATGGGAAAGATAGAATTGTTACTGAGTTTAATTATCTATCTTCGTTTAAAACGCTGGATCCAATCTTAGTTTAAAAACATGTAAAGAATGGGTGAGGACATACCCTATCACTTGATTAATTTAGACAATTAGACCATGGTCCCAACTCCGGTCCTTATGCCCGTGTCCTGCAGCGTTTCGCTCCAACCTTGCTCAACACACCTGACGGGAAATTTCTAGCATGCCTGTCAGACCTTGATTAGCTGGTTCAGTGTGTTTGATTAGAGTTGGAGCTAAACTCTGCAGGACACCGGCCCATTTATTCAGCTTTTAGATGATGTATAATCTCATTACAAAAAATGACCCTTAACTTAATTTTTGATTAGTAATATAATATGCATTGCTAAGGACTTAATTTGGACAACTTTAAAGGCGATTTTCTCAACATTTATATTTTTTTTTTCCACCTCAGAGAACTTAATTATTCAGCTTTCAGATGATGCAGACAAAATTGACCCTTATGACTGATTTTGTGGTCCAGGGTTGGTCCAAATTAACCAAGGTCATATAAACATTTTGAACATATTGGCCTTTGATGCAAGTTCATTTCAAAGTCCTCTGTTTTTTTATGTAACATGCTTCAGTTACACTTAATGTTGACACATTTTCCAAGTTAAATAAACATTACTTACACTAACATTACTTTCACCAACTGAATGCTCACTTATAAAACATTACATATCATGTTTTTCTGGTTTGATTTTGCAGTGACAAAGCTGTCATCTAACTTGAGTTTACGAGAGAGTGGAACAGACAAAAAAAAAAAAAAAGAGAGAGAAGTGGGATTTATTGCGAGAACAGCATAATAGGCCAATCATAGTGCAATAGAGGCACTACCTCCTCCCATGTGACCTTTTCACCCATTAATTCTCATTTACCCTCCATCAAACCCACTGCGCACTTTAGAGGCTCTGTTAAAACTCAGTGGGCTCAGGGGAGGCACGTGATTTTAACTGCTGGTGTTGCTGTTGCACAGTGTCACTTTAGAAAAACAAGTTATTTAAACACATTTTAAAAGTTATTATTTGCATTATCATTGTCCAATTTTTCAAGGAATTATTTTTTCTGCCTCCCTTGCCGCCCCACACTTTCAGTACATTGAAATACATTCTTCTATAGGCTGCTTTTCCTCTTTCAGGTCTACTATGGGCATGGTGGAGCAACAATTTGAAGAAAATCTCTTTAACAGTTAGTTGAACTGTCGATAGGTTCATAGCCAACTACTTGAATAACACATCTGGTTTAACAGCACAGATATTAAAATGTAACTCACTAAGCTGAGGTGTGTTACCACAATGCAATAGTGTATGTATGCAGCACAACTACATACAACAGTGTGCTTTTCAAAGCGTTTACTAAGCTTTTGTATACGAGTGCTCGTATAGACTTCTTTAGTACTTGTTTCTGGTCAAAAATCATAAAGAAATGTCTATGGACTGACCTGATGTGCTTCTTTTGACCAGGTAGCATGTGATGCAGACCAGTACGGTCACCGCAGCCAGAAGAGCCAATGCAGTGCCAGTGATGAGACCCCATCGCCTGTGTGTGACTGTGAAGGTTCAGGATGAGTACGACCATTTACGTCCATCTGTCGGCAAGTGTGCTCTAATGATTATAGATGTTTCTACTTACAGTCAGGGCAAATGATTCGTCTTCCACGGAGATCCAAGCGCCACACCTACAGACAGACAGCAGCAGATCAGACAGACACAGGCTGCTGTGTTTTCACAATGAAATACTAGATTGCTACATACTGCACAATATACACTACTGGTCAGAATTTATTTCAATGTTTTGGAAAGTTTTTTATTTGATCACAAATTACAAAAAAATGAATTTATATTGTGAAATATTATATTTTAAAATAGCTGTTTTCTGTGTTAAAATATAGTAAAACTTAACTGACTGCTATGATCAAAAAGCACATAGTTCTGTAATAACTTACAGAAATTTTAAAGGAATGTAATCATAACAAAGAAATAATTCTTATGGGTGATTTTAACTTGAACTGGGAGGACAAAGTAAAGAGGAAAAAACTCAAAACTATTGCTGATAAATATCTTTTAAGTCAGCTAATTAAAGGACCCACAAGAATTGCTAAATCCTCTAAGACACGGTTAGACCGAATATTCACAAACAAACCTGAAAGGATCATCAAGAGTTATAATTTGATCACTGGGTTATCTGATCACAATTTAACCTTGGTTGCTCGGAAAGTGACCAAAAACAGGTTTAAAAACAATGCGACAAATTCTAATAATGTTTTCTGTTGTATACCTAAAGGAAAGCTAGTAGAGTTCAAGGAGGAAACAGCTAGTTTAAAGTGGGATGATATATTATCTTCTCAGGATGTAGAGTATGGCTGTAACACACTCATCAATAGGACTAACTCTGTAAGGGACAAATTCACTACAAAAGTTTATTAAAAAAATCAGGCATAAAAATAATCTACCTTGATTCAATGACAACTTATGGAAGCTGATGAAGAACAGGGACTCAGCATTAAAGCTTTGTTATAAAGGACTGCGGAATAAAGTTATTCGAGAGCTGAGAGTAGCCTTCGACATGGTTAATCACAACGTTCTTCTCTCTAAATGATCTAAGTTCCAATTTTCATCTGGGGCTTTAGCATGGATCTCATCATATTTATCAAATAGACAGCAATGTGTAAAAATTAAAGGGGCTCACTCCAATAACTTAAACTGTACAATTGGCATACCCCAAGGATCAATATTAGGCCCTTTATTATTTAGTTTGTACATTGATGATCTCCCAAAGCAGTGTGAAGGGATACAAGTGCAAATGTATGCTGATGATACTGTTATTTTTACACATGCGAGAACATGTGAAAACTAAATGTTGCTATGGAAAGGATTACACAGTGGTTAGAGCAATCGTGTCTTACCTTGAACACTGGTAAAACAAAAGGGATGTTTTTTTCTAAAATGAATGTGTGTTCTTCCAATGCAGATATTTTTATAAATGGTGAAAAGATAGAAATTGTTACTGAGTTTAATTATCTTGGTTTAACGCTGGATCCAAATCTTAGTTTTAAAAAAACATGTAAAGAAATTGGTGTGGACTATAAAATATAACTTGATTAATTTTAGACAAATTAGACCAGGGGTGCCCAAACTCGGTACTGGAGGGCCGGTGTCCTGCAGAGTTAATTAATTTGCCTCAACACCCCTGCCTGGACGTTTCAAGTATACCTATAAGAGCTTGATTAGCTGCTTCAAGTGTGTTTGATTAGGGTTGGAGCTAAACTCAGGGGGGGGCAGGACACCGGCCCTCCAGGACCGAGTTTGGGCACCCCTGAATTAGACTATGTCTACCCACTGATGTAGCCAAGACTTTTATGCATGCTACAATCTTTTCTCATCTGACATACTGTCTGACATGTTCTGAAACTTTTATTAAACCTTTAAAATCTCTTTATAAGCGGACTTTAAAAATTGGACAAAAAGCCTAACCAATATCAACACTGTAGGGTTTTGGAGAAATACAATTTTTTGAGCTTTGATAATTTTAGACTTTTCTCAAATTTGTGTATGGTATATAAAATTTTAAATGGTTTAGCCCCTTCTGTACTTTGTGATTTTGTGCATTTTCGCTCTACAGTCTCTGTAAGATCTACTAGATCATCATCTACTAGTGATTGTGTTGTTCCTTTTCGTCATTCTGCCTTTGGATCATCATCTTTCTCAGTGAAAGCTATTATTCACTGGAACACTCTACCAGAAGACATAAGGATGTGCACATCTATTGACATGTTTAAATTAAAACTAAAATTGTATTTAAAAGCAACTCAAATCTGTAAACACTGATACAGTTGTGGCTTAACTGAACGTCATCTTTACTGTTCTTTTTTGGCTCTGATGGGATGTGTATAAGTATTACTGTATTGTATGTGTTTGTTATTTTGTTCTTATGTCTATCTGTGATTATGATTACCTGCCAAGGGACCATGGATGAAAACTAGCCGTTGGCTAAATTCGGTACAATGCATGAAAAGGAAACATTTATGTTAAAATTGTACATGGTCCCTTTTCAAATTTCAATTTGTTTGTGAAACAGTGGTGTGCTGCTACATGGTCTCAGGTCGTCAACTCAGAAATAAATAGTTATTTTGTATAAACTTTTATAAATTTTTGTGTAAAAACAAAGAACTCCGCTCCTCTGAGTTAAGGAAGAGCTGTTAAATGTAGTGTCTGATATCACTTCTGCTTCACTCATGCACTGTGGGACACAGCACAGTGTGCAGAAACAGTATGAGCACTACGCTAGTAAGACCTATGCAACGGTTAACAGAAAAGAGTTATAAAGTGCAAACAGAAAACAAATGATAAACGGACAGACTGTAAATGAAAGGCATTACCTGCACACACAGTCCTGATGAGAGGAAGGGGAAGGGCACGCTCAGCTCAGCATCAGTGGCGCCCTCATCCTGAGGAGAGCAGTAATAACAGGAGTCAAACTGTATCACACTGAAGAACACAGATACTTCCCAAATCTGAGTTGGAATTAAAATGTTAAATTATCATGAGAAGAAATGCAAGAGCAGCTGTATAAGAAGAGCTAGTTTAGTGACTATTGTACAAAAATATTTGACTGCAGAATGCTGCCACTAATCGATGAAAATGAGAAAGAACTGCATAGAGCGATAAAAAAAAAGCATTAGCACATCATTGACTGGCTGACCTTATAAAATGTAACTTACTAGCATAATATCTACTATTTGAAAACATTTTAAAATTGTACATTTTATTATCATCATCAATGCCTTGAGCCCTGTTGTAAAAACTTCATAAGTGATGATTTGCAACGCTCCTCAGTGATGCAGATTTGAAAATGATTATGTTGGGAATAACTATTATAATTACTATTATTACAGATAACACTTGTTCTACCTTCATGTACTATTACTACAAAACAGCTCCAATATCTTTTGAAATACTGAATAATGTCATTTAAACTTTACAGATGTAAACATAATATAAGCACATTACACAGCAAAGGACAAATGTGGCAGGGGCTTTAGCAACAGATGCCCACAGAGTTGTCACATATGAGATTCTTTCACATTCTTTCTCATGCATTGCTGAATGCAAACACTAACTGAATCTGGAATGAAACTCTTTAAACAGAAGGAAATCTACTAACCACCCGGCGTGAGATGACGTTTCCTTGAGATGAACACGTCTCTCCCTGTCTGGCGCACAGCTGAGCAGCAAACAAAGCGGCGACGCTGAACCTCAGGTGCAGGTGCAGGTGCAGAGATCCAGGAACGACCGCCACGCTCCACTCGGAGCGGCCCTCTGACACACAGAGAGAGAGAGAGAGAGAGAGAGAGTCAGACAGACGCCAGCACACCACACCACATCACACTCGCTCCTGCACTCCTCACCTGACTCGAACGGACAGAAGACCTGACCACTGCCATTTAGAGAAAACTGCAACCAAAACATCATACACACATGAGAAACACAAACATCTGAATCATGCATTAATGTGTGCTTGAGCATGCCTTACCTTCACACACATCTGAGGGTGTTTATCCACAGCAGACACATTATATTGCTGTTGAAAAAGCGAAATGCGGTTATGTTGCGCATAACCTACTGTCATCCAATACATTGCATATACTGGGCAAAGTATGCATAAAATACTTCAGTGACAAAATGTACAGTATATGCATTGCATCCAAGTTGGTGTTGCATTTTTAGGTGCAATTTTAAACTATCATTCTTGGGGAATTTGTTCGGACGGTTAAAATCTATTTTGACGCAAAACATGTAACATTATGAGGTCATGTGACAACTACGTAACATACTGCCACCTCTGTTCATCTCTGCACTTATGATGTTGGTGGGATCGTCACGTACCCGTCTGGTCCCGTGGAGGGTGGCGTTGGGGGCGGGGACACAGTAAAAGTTCTGCCTGGGGATTCGCCAGCACAGAGACACGGAGGGATCCGATTGGTCAGCGGGGCAGCGAGGCTTCCACTCCAGAACAGAGCCACGAACTTCAACTGAGCTGGAGGACAAGATATCACCTCCATCTGCAGGAGCAGCACAGAGACGACGATGCCGTCAGTCAACCACACCACAGACACAGCTTACACTAGAAGTGAAAAGGTGACGTGATGGCGCCGTTGTGTGTGGCTTGCCGTCTGCTCCCTTCTTAGTTTGTCTATTTTACTGTTTTCTTTTATTTCAAGTTGTTTCACCGCTTATAGTATATGACCGTCAAACGCTTTTAATTTAGCAAATCTCTAAGACCCTGTTTGATCATCCCAAATCATGATGTGGATCTCAGACGTTTTGTCATTACCAACTGCCTCTGATCAGCTACCCCAGCCCCGTTCACCTCGTCTTCGTCGTGTGTGTGTGCACAATCTCCGCTCACAGGTAAGGATGGCTTTGGTCAATGCAAAATCCGCTGTGAATAAGCCTTTTATCCTCAATGACTTTTTCACTGCGCGTTCTTTGGATTTTCTATTCGTTACAGAAACCTGGTTCACTGCTGTAAATTTCCCCATGGCTGCTGTCAGGTTTTAAAGACGGATGCGTATAACAGTTTTGAACTTCAACTCCTGGCTCTGGGCTCTGTTAACCCATTGGTGACTGCATTGATATATCGACCTAAAACCGCCCCAAACCGCACAACTTCGTTTTTGATCCCAAGGTAGTGGGCCTAATGGTGCGATGGGGCAAGGTTCTGTGGGCGGCGGGCCCACAAAAACATTTAAGGAGCCTTAAGACGGCAGTGGAGCGCGGGCAACTCAGGGGGAAGCGGGGCCACTATCGCAGGTCTACAGGTACCCGGTGCGGTCCCGGGGTTGTTCAGGGGGCTGGACATTGAAGGAGGGGAGAGGGTTCGCAAAGAATAACCTAGGTGATGTCTGGGACCGGGTCCGGGGGGAAGGGCCGGTTGGGGAAAGGCAGGGGCCGGCCCCGGGAGACGGCCGTAGAGAGGCCACCCACGAGTGGAGACCGTGCGCAGCAATGGGCCAGGAGTTTGGCGCAAGCGCGAGGCGCCGGGGCCATCAGGGAGCAAGGGGCCGAAGAGCTTATTCATGGGGGGAAGGATGACTGCTTCACCGACCAGTGTGGGAGCCTGGAAGCTCTGGGCAAGGCGTGAAAAAAGCCAAACCAAGGCAGGTACCCGGGGGAAATGAGACACCCGTGTCGCGAGACAGACGGCAGAAGAGCGGAAAGAAGGGGGGCAGAAAGGAGCAGAGCGACCAGAGGGCTGAGGAAAGCGGAAAGGGGCGGCGGGAGCCAGCATAGCAGGAAGAGAAGTGGGGGGGGTGGGTTGGCAGCTGGGTGGCGATGGGTGGGGAGAAATAAGGGCCTAGAATCCGGTAGGATGGTACGGAAAAAAAGAGGGGGGAAAGGCAGGCAAGGGGTGAAGAGCTTTCGGTGAAAAAAGGTGGGGGGGCCGAATCGGGAGCCAACATGGGAGCGAAGGGGAGGCCCATCGCGGATGTATGGTCGGGGGGCAGCCAAAAAGCTGAGGGGGTGAAAGTTGGTGTGGGGCACCGGGCAGCTGCAAGAGAGTTTTGGAATGACAAAAGGGGGTGTCGGGATGCTTGCGGCAATCAGGGTTCTAGAAAGTGCCAATCAGCACAGAGACAGGACCAGCACTGTGGAAAAGGGGTAAATGATGTTTAATGGAGCCCTGAGCCGCAGCGTGCTCCGGGGTACTGGGACTAGTAGAGTATAAGTGGCAAGCCGTTGGGGGGGGATACAGGTTGACCCAGGAAGGGCGTGGGTCGGGCGCGCCTAGAGCAAGGGTGTGGCAAGCAGAATATGCAGCAGAAAGTTGTTTGGGCAGTCATAGCCTAAATAAGAAGCGGCGCAACAAGATAGGAGAGGTGAGTCCAGAGGGCAAGCCCCCTGACACTAAACATGTCTTAGGACTCCGCTCTGTGCTCTTGCTTACCACTCCGTGTAAAGTCCTGGATGTCTTTGAACATATTTTTAATTCGGTAAATAAAGGTAAAACGAGAAGGGGGGGGAGTTGTGGTGGCTCTTGCTGAAGTTTTTCGGCAAACTGTTCTCATTATTAAATTCTGGTGTTTTATCTTCTTCATGTTTATAATCATGTTTGGGACTCCTATTCACTATGCACCGATTAAATTTGATAGGCAAATACATTTAGTTGTCAAATCAAGTTTTTACCTAAAGTGAAGACCTTCCTTTCTTTTAAGCACTTTGAAACGGCACGTCTTGCTTGTATTTCTTCTAGAATTGATTATTGTAATTCCCTGTATCTGGGAATAAACAATTCTTCAATATCCAGATTAAAATTGGTCCAAACCGCGGCTGCACGTCTTTTAACTTGTGTTCGCAAATACGAACAGATCACTCCTGTGTTAACGTCTTTACATTGGCTCCCAGTCTGCTTTAGAATTGTTGCGTGAACATCATCCGGTAAGAACTCTTAGCTCTGCCAACCAGAGTTTGTTAACTGTTCCAAAGTCAAAATGAAAATCTAGGGGTGATCGAGCTTTTGCCATAGCCGCACCTAAATTTGAAACGCGTTACCGATCCATATTAGAACTGCACCAACATTACATATTTTTAAATCAAAGTTAAAAACTTATCTCTTCACTATAGCCTATGACTTGTGATGTCGTTTGTTGTGGTTTGCATACATGTTTATATAAGTCTTTTTTAGAACATTGTACAGCACACATTGGTCAACTGTAGTGGTTTTTAATTGTGCTTTATAAATAAACTGAGACTACACTAGACAACACTAAGCTGGTTGGTGTACAAGTCTACAGTTTCTTGAATGCAGCTTCACTGCGTGACTGATTTGAAACACTCTATATGCTCCAACTCAAAAATACAATACAGCTGTGCATTGGACATTTTAAATATATATTTCAATATCTCATCTTTGAAATTTTTCACTAAACTGGCTGCATAGCAGTTCCTTCTCTGTGGTCGATACACGTCACGCTGCCTGAGTGCGGTCAGAATGTATGGAAGCTTGTTTCTTCCACAGAATAAAAAAAAAAGAAATAAATAAAAAGGGAACTGCAATTTTTCTCACAAATTTGACTTTTTTTTTTTTTTTGCAGTTATGTATATCTCAGATTTGTTTATCTTACAATTCTTGTATTTTTCATCCTGTGCAGAAACAAGCTTCCATAGGATTGTGCAACTTTAGGCAGAATAAACATATAGAAGAAAGACCTGCCAACCTTGGATTTTTTTTTTTTAAGTACCATCAGTGCGGCCGGGGGGTTGCAAGATTTAATGTTAAATATATTTTCTATTCTTTATAGGCTAATAATCAGGGTCCGCACTCAGTTTGTGATATTCCTGTTATACAGTATTTCAGAGTAAACAGTAGGGATGCAACAATACAATTAGCCCAAAGTTCAATAAATAACTCAGTTTTTATTTAACTCACATTTTTGGTCTAGAGTTCTTTATTTTGCGATTAGTTATTATGCTATTTCAGAAAAAAGAAGTATTTATTTTTATGGATTGGGCTCATTAGTATGTGCGCTGAACATCATGCTCATGTGTGTTTCATCACACTGGCCCTCGCCAGTCAATTCCTACATAACATTATAGAAGAAATAGAACTCAGGACTCGATCCAAGGAAATCCTCTAATGATGGGGGGGGGGGGGGTACAAAAAAACGCCACTATTGCACGTAACTGAATAAAGAAGACTAATAAGAAACGTCTTGAATGATGACTTAAAAAAACACTAGTACTGCGACAATGTTTGTGTTCTAAACCACCACCACTCTATTTTTCAATAATTAAGTAACGTTATTTTATAATTCCAAGCTGCTAATTCGACGTAGCACGTTATTCCAGTGTAAGATTTATTTCTGCTTTTTACTAATTAACCTTCATTCTGTGAGTCAAGAACCACCTCTGGAGATCAAATTGGAAATTATTTTTAAATAATTTGTCTGTGTGTGGTTCAGTAAAAGAATGGTTATGTAATATTCTTTTTTGTTGTTGGATCAAATAGGTGTTATTCATTACAAGGGAAGATTGTCTCGGCGTGTTGGCTTTTTCAGATGGCCGGCGTTCGCTTCAACGTCGGCTCTCAGAGCTACCAGACATCCTGGACACAACAAAGGCAAGGCGGTGCCCTTGGAGAGAAATATAAACGTCATGGAGAATTTAAATAATATAGACCCTAAAAAAATTGCATCTTTGATTTGCGGGGTTGAAGTCTCTCATTCAATCCTTTTCATTGTTGCTGTTTTGAATTTCTGCACATGGACATAGCCACGGTTTTTTGGCGGTACTTTTAGTAGTGAGGCAGATCATAACGCATGTACTTTGAGGTCTAAATGCGGAATCCGCAGCGCAAATTCGAAGATGTCACACTGGGGCACACTGCATGCACTTGACCTAAACGTAGTGACATTTATTCTTCTACAGTGCGTGAAGGCACTCGTCACAGACCCGGCTGTTGAATGGGGATTTAATTTGGATCAGGCTCGATTAATTTCTCTCCTATGGAGGAGTTGACATGACATTCTGGTTGAGTTATCAGTTCAATTATTCTTTGGCACTCATGCGCACAATAATATCTATTCTATATATAGACTGCGCATGATCTTCACACTAAGTGTTGCTTCCACAAATATCATTGACTCACAGTGCAGCGAGCTTATCTCTTTTAAGGGACACTGTGTGTTTCTTCTGGAATCAGGGCCTGGAAAACCACAGCTGGGACACAGCAAACAATGCACATTTATAAGGAGGAAAAGGCTATTTTGCAAAAACAATAAATGTTGTGTGTGTGTGTGTGTGTGTGTGTGTGTGTGTGTGTGTGAGAACAGCAGAGCACACCTGCACACAGACACAAGGTATCAGATAGGGGAAGCTCAGATTGAAGGTTTTAACCTTCGCTTCAGTCTGCAACACAAACACAACACCTCAATGGCTTATTGAAGATTTATACACTTTATGATGGCCACAGCTTCTTACATCCGGTCATTTGAGAAATCGTATATTAATCTACGGAAACACTGTGTATGCCATGTGAGACCGTACAGTTTTTATTATGAAGTCTACCTTCTCAAAAATGTAGATCTTATATAAAGCAAGATGACATATTTCACCCACCGTACTAAAATAAATTCCTTCACACACTGCGTGTGAATTGTTGTAGCACAGGCTGATCTTCACCTGACTGTGGTCTGTTTCCATTCGTACAGTGAAGCGTTTAGCATGTTCATCCACCGTGACACTGGCTTTGGGCACTGGACCGTCAGTGTGAGGATCAGAAACACACATGGAAAACAGCAGATGTGAATGCAGCTGCTTTGCTGTGTTCTGACATTATGAGAGTGGTACAGAGAGAGAGACAGACCTGTGTGCTCTACGACGTAAGACGTGCTGATGAGCACACGACTGTGGCTGTGAACGGACACGCTGACGGTGGACCATAGCTTGGCTGAGGAAAGGAAACTCATTACGCTCACAATCCACTGGAGGGCGACATAAAACAGCAGGTCTAAAACACACAATGTCAACACTTCATTCACATGGAGTCAGACAAACACGTGAATGAACGGCCAGATCAGCTGCACTCATTCATAAGGTCCTGATTGGGTACGTCAGGGGGGGGGGGGGGGGGGGGGGGGGGGGGGCGGTTTCCTTACATCGTCTGTATTTAGGCTTTGCGAGGCTGAAAGCGCACACGGATCACGCGCACTACTCTGGAGATCGCCCTGTGAAGGAGAAAATACAATCATTACAATGCCCCAGATTCATTTAGACGGAAAGAAGACAATGCACCGGACGGAGCAGGCAGCAGTAAAACACAGCTGAATTCAAATTTAGAGGAAAATTTAGCACATATATTGTAAGAGTTATTTTTTTTTTTTTACACAAATGCTAGTGTATTTGTATTGTTGTACACTCTAGCCGTTCAAAGTATTCTCCATTTGACCTCGGGTGCAAGCACAGGTGGCTGACACACTATACAGTGCTCGCATGACGAATGACGAAACCTATATGCAATTTTCTCTACCAATGTCATTGCAGACAATAAAGATCACATGTGCCAACACCTCATTCAGCTGGATACGATTACCTGACTTTCTCACTATCAGTATGAACTATCCTGAAGTGAGCATCAATGCATCACTAGTCATTTCTGTAAACCAATAAAACATTCATTTTAAATGACCTGCTGCATTTACTAGTCCAGCAGTTCTCGAAAGGTGGATTGTGATCCAAAAACAGGCCACAGAATTGCACTGATCATGGATCAATGCAAATAATAACACGCAACTAATTCTATAACTGTACATGCATTTAAGATAACTAAATAAATAGGTTCATCAACGAGGAAGAAAAAACACTGTGGCACATCAAACATCAACTTCCTCAAATCCTCCTTTGGTGGAGCGTGACATATATTCAGCCTTGAAACTCATGAACTAAACCACACGGTGTGCAATGAAACACTCCAGCTCCACTAGCAAAAATTATAAATGGCATTAGTGTTTTGTGAAGCAAGTCAGCTTGCAAACAAGGCAAGGCAAGGCAAATTTTATTTTCAGAGCACAAGTTTAACACAACCGTAGTTGATGGAAAATGCTTTACAATAAAAATAAATCTGAATTTATAGGAGAAAAGGAAAGTGGGGGAAAAAGACAAAGGAAAATAAAAACAAGTATCAAAACAATTAAAATGTACATACATAAAACACCAATTCAGCTACTCAAAGTACATGCACAGCATCACTCAAATGCTAGAGAGTAAGTCTTTAAGCTGGGTTTAAAAGCATCCAGTGATGGAGAAGATGGAGAAGGCAGCTGTTCCACAGCTTTGGGGCAACTACTGAAAAAGCTCGATCAACTTTTGTTTTCCAACGAGAACGGTGGACAGATAACATGATCTTAATGACCTAGAAGCTGTATATGGCCTAATAAGATCACATCACAAATATAATCCGGGCAAAATTATGCAATGCCTTGTATGTAAAAAGAAGGATTTTAAAATGTTATAAGGAGCCAGTGCAATGAGGCAAGGACAGGGCAGATATGATCCCCTTTCTTGGTTCCTGTTAACAATCTGGCTGCTGCATTTTGAATCATCTGTAACCGAGACGCAGGTAATGCAATGTATAAATAGCTGCATTAATCCAATCGAGAGGAAATTAGTGCATGAACTACAATTTCAAGGTCTTTCACTTTTGCCACTGATCTGAGATGAAAAAAAGCTACTCTTTACAACTGCATTTACATGCTTGTCAAATTGGAGAAGATTTGTTGCATGATTGTGTAGGTTACTACTTAAGAAACCTAACTGTGTTTTAATAGCAGCAGGACCCAGTAGAAGCACTTTGGTTTTATTTTCATTCAGTTGCAGAGAGCTATTTGTCATACAACTGATTACACAGTTATATAAACAAGCGATGATAAATGAAATGTTGGAACTGGTCTATGCTAAATCTAATGAAGATAGGCGAGTCGGCTAAAAAATTAACACAGATTACCGCTGATAGTGGCTGCTCTACTGCCCGATTGCCGCACATGAGCAGCGTGTAGGAGTCACCCGTCTCAGAGTCGCTCAACTCAATCGTACCAGACTATTCGCTTGTCCTCCTCTAGCAAATACACAGGAGGCAGAGTGTGAGTCTCAGTCAGTCATGGTTCAGTAGCTCAAGTTTGTTCGCTGTGATCACGGAGCAGACGAGCTGTGGTGTTGTACATACGCAGAGGATGGACGGAGAGCCGCACATCGGGACACACACTCCACTGGTCGCTGCCAGCGCGCGACGTCGCAGAAGTCCTCACCTATCTATAGGGCCGCACTCAGCTTCTGTTCAGACTCCACACAACACCAAAGTCATGCAAAGAGGGACAGCCGTTCACCCAATGATCGATTTTTCCTACATTTAATGTCAGCTACATATATGCATCATTATTGCACTAACTAGCAAGATTTCAGAAAGCTGCATCACACACAACAGCAGTCTAAAAAATCGCATGAGGCTGAGGAGTGCTTAGACATTAGCTTAGCGAATCTGGACTTATTACCATTCCCTCATCATTCTGCTTTCTGAAAGAAAACGTCAGGAATGGGAAATCACGGGAGTCATCATGATTTATTTGATTCACTTAGCAGAACTCTAATAGTGAGCAGAAGTCAAGATGGCAACTTCATTTGCGTGGGGAGTGCACTATATAATAGTTTGTTCAAGCGTAAGAAAATAACAGTGTTAATCGTGTTAGTGCAGGATTAAATGCTTGGCTCATTCAGTTCAGTAACAGTGTTAATGCTGCAAAATGTGTCAATTATTATAAAGCAGCTCTCCAGAAGACAACAGTGACATCTTTCAGCTCAAGTCTTGTTTGAAAATCAAGTCTGAGATCACTTCCTTTGGCTTTAGTACAAATGACAGTTTACAGTAAAAGTGGATTATTTTCTCACACTGTATGAAGGAAGGGGTTTGAATACATAAAAACACAGCTCTTTGGAGTGAGTGAATGTCTTTAGAGAATACATGAAGTCTTTACATGAAATATCAAAATCAAACTTTTGCTCAGAATAACACAAGAAAATTGTTTTGACATGCAGAAACACATAATGCTTCCTTGAATGTGGCCATTTAAACTTCTTACTTTACCGTACAGGTCTACAGTGTGGATGTAACACTAAAAGGAACAATGTAGACATTCTGAAGTGATGTATTGTGTCATGACTTACCAGCACCACTCCATTCCTTTAGAGAGACAGAGAGAGAGAAAAGAGAAAGATTTAGTTGAAGTTCAAAAGTCTCGCACTTGAGCATTGTTTAAGAATGTAAAAAGAGATGCATCAATGTCAGCTACACAATAGTGTGTGTTATCATGAGTTCAGTTCAGAGATCTTATCATCTAGAAGTACTTAACAACAA
Organism: Sinocyclocheilus anophthalmus; assembly: GCA_018155175.1. NCBI lineage: Eukaryota > Metazoa > Chordata > Actinopteri > Cypriniformes > Cyprinidae > Sinocyclocheilus > Sinocyclocheilus anophthalmus. Next base: position 37,835 of record JADLZN010000125.1, read on the forward strand.
CCTCTGAGTGTGTGTGTGTGAGTGTGTGTGCGTGTGTGAGTGCGTGTGAGTGTGTGTGAGAGAGAGAGAAAGAGAGAGAGCGTGTGTGTGTGTGTGTGTGCGAGAGTGTGTGTGTGTGTGTGTGTGAGAGAGAGAGAAAGCCAGAAAACAGACATCTTGTTTTGTGTCTTTTTATTTCCTAATATTTATCTTTGCTTTTTATTTTATGTTGACTGGTTTTATATGGATATCTTCTGATGGGAGATTGATCTAATAAATATCCAATATAGATTCCCTAGAGAAAATAAATATACTAAAACATATTTGAAATACATTTATTTCATGCCAAGTATACTACAAATATATTTACACATTTATGTGCTTAATAAAAATACCCTGCAATTGTACTTTTAGTATACTAAAAGTAATACAAACTAATTTTGTGCTTAATGCGCTTTAATTGTGTGGAAGTAGTGCTGAGGTCCAACTTAAGATATACTGAAGTATATTTGATTGTGCTAAAGTGGAACTGTTGCAAGTGTACTTCAGGTTAGGGGTGTGCGATATTGACAAAAAATAATATCTCAATATTTTCTGGGATTTTATCGATGACGATAATTAGACGATATTTTGCTGAGTGTGTTATTGTGCTGATATCTTAAGGACTGCCGAAGACAGCTGACTCCTAATGTTTTTAATATTCTTCATATTCTGTGTGCTGGTCAATTCACAGCAATGATAGAAATTAATCCATTCCAATAAGTTTAAATTGATTTTTAACTTTTATGGGCATTTTACCTTTATAAAGGGGGGCCCTTTTTTCTGTAAAAGTGTTGGGTCATTAATCTTTTGAGTCAAATTCTTGACATTTTAATGCAGGAATTAAATAATAGAGAACCTTCGCCCGGTAGCTGTAGCGGGAGGCAAATGAAATCAACTACAGAAGCTGCATCTGAAGTGCATTTAGACTTGTTACAACACATGTTTTGTGGTTCTCATCTCCTTGCTAAACTTCTTTCTGATTGTGTATGCTTGTTTATACTGGCGCTCACATCCGCCTTATGGCATGTACCTGCAATTACAAAAGTTAGGCATAACAAAGAATGTGTTTGATTATCGTACACAGAAAGACTTTGACAATACCGCTTGGATTTATTTGTATACATGAGTTAAAACATGGAAAAAACAAGTGTAAAAGAACAAAGAAAAAAACGAAATGTAAACTTTTAAAACTGCCAGTAGGGGGCAGCAAGTCACTGTTAATAAGTAGCTCATTGGATTGATACGCGAATCATTTAAACGGTTGATCTCACATATCATGGAACTGAAACAACCGGCATGTGTGTCTCTCCTTTTCATTAGCACAAAACAGCTACTGGGGGCTGGTATTCGGGATGACTTGTTTTGTGGCGAAATGAAAGGCAAAAACAAGCAATAAGGCGTCTAAAAAACTTAGTCTCTTAATTACTCTATATTTCTTATGCGTGCAATCTCAATCTTCACGATTTGTAATCATAGGTGAATTTTGGAGTAAAAACGGCACTCTGTAACCTCTCTTCGTTGTGAAGATTGAATAACTTATATTAAGTGGTTCTATACTATTATACTATTTCGTGCCATCAGGTGCTTGATAATTGTGATCATTCGAAAGGCATTTTAATCATTTCGCTCGTAACGCGTGTCAGTAAACGAACGCAGACACGCAATGCTATGCTGCGCACCTAGTCTAGACTTCACGTATGTAGCGTGCGCTCCGCTGTAGAGATGTGCGTTGAATGCTTTTGCAAAAATACTTCGGTATAATGGGCAAATCGCATGCATTCGTGAAAACAACAATTACGATATTAACGCCGGTCGTGGGGGGTACAATAGTTGTGTATGGATCGCTACACACCCTACTTCAGTAACACTTTTAATTAATGCATTATAACGACTGAGATTAATAGAGATTGGTGCATATCCTTATTGAATGATCCTACAAATACATCATTTTTGGCTTAATAAGGAAAAATGGTGCATTTGTGCATAAAGTCGTTCAGCACTCTGATCAGTAAATATGTTAATATATTGATACTATATATACGTTCGTATGAAATACATGATTGTAAAATATCTAACTATTTTAGCTAGATTATACCGGAAAATTAAATAAAAAAAGAAAACCAAGAAAAAAAAAAAAAAGAAAGAGAAGAAAAGGAGTGGGGAAACAAAAAAAAAAAAAAAAAAGGGGGGGGGGGAAAAAAAAAAAAAAAAAAAAAAGGGGGGGGGGGAAAAAAAAAAAGTGGGGGGGGGTAATATATATATATTAGGGGAGTATATATAATATATATAAACACACCAAAACCAGTTAAGTTTAGGCGCCAGGCTGTGCAATTACTAAAGCGTGCGACGAATCCAGCTGAATATGGATGGGGGCATGATCACTTTATTGCTGTTATAAATCTCATACTGAAATATAATAAAATATTTTAAGTTTTTTTCCTTTTAACGACACTACTGTTAAATGCATCGGGGGCCGACTCGGAGTCGTCAGGCTACTTCGGGGGGGTGCTATTGGGCGGGGCGGTCGGCGGTCATGAAGGTGGCGGGGGAACTCTCACGATTGCCCCGGCTGAGGCGGCAAGCTGGAGGAGGGTCGGCTGCGGGTGTGTCATAACACGGATAACAGAGAGCCAAATAAAACTGAGCGCCAGAAGACACAGAACCCCCTCCCGCCGCGCAAAGGACTCATTCACTCAAAATAGTAGGGTCCACACATAGCACCATGACAAATAGGACATGAAATGTGCTGATTCTAAAATGAGATGTGATCATGGGCTAAGGGGGGGGGGGTGGGCTAGTTGTGGGAGGGGAAGGGCGGCCTGTACTGGTGGACATGCAGGTCCGGACAGCGAACCCAAAGGGGGTGGGCGCCTTGCGAGTCAGCGGTGAGCAGGCAGGGAGGGTAAGGGTGGGGGTAGGAAGGTAGCACACTCAGCTCTCTTGCCACCGGCAATACCATGACGGAGGTGCCCTTCGAGTCGGGCAACAGGCAACGACGAACCCACCAAGCTGCGCCCCCGGGCGTGGGCGCCGCAGTCATAAACCTGCTCGGGGGGGGGGGTCACTGCTCGTGTGCTGTTTTCACTCGTGTGTGTGTGTGCACTTGTGGATGGGGTAAATGCAGGTATGACTAATTCTAGATGGGTCACCATGCTTGGCCACATGTCACGTCACTTTTTCAAACATCTCTGTGCGCCGCTGGAAACAGCAAAGCCTGCCACGTCATACAACCAGATAAAGCCCACAACAAACACTTAGCCAAATAAGTGCATCTCCACAAAACTCTGCTGTTTCTACGCCGTCTTTAGCCACACAGCCTTGATGACGCTTATATGCAGCTTTCACACTATTGTTCACACCGTTGTTTTTGTTTGAGGGGCGCAGACAACTCACATATGACGACACTCCTGATCAAGAGACGCATCTAAAAGTACATTCAAACTGTTTGATTCTGTTCGAGTACACACCTTGGATTCTTTGGTTGTGTGTCGTGATGTGCTGTTTGAGGGTTATTTGGACCCAGGCATGCACTCGGCAATCTATATCTTTAACCACTGCAATGTATGTTAACTGGCCATTTTTGTAAAACAGGCCTCGAGGCTTAAATTAATTCGCCTCCTTAAACGTCAAAAAGCATCAGTGGGCTACAAAAGAGTGCTGAGCGGCGCATAACCACATGATTTTTTGTGTTGTCGTGCAGGCTGGGAAATCTACCGTTGTACTGTCACTTGTCCGGTGGGATTTGTAGAGCGTGTGAACAGTAACAGCCGCAGGACGAGGAGGTAAGAGGTCGGACAAAACAGAGTGACTAGCGCTACGCACGAGCCGTACCCGGCAAGCCCTCTGCAGCATCCGCGAGCTTGTGGCTGGCGCATACAACAGGGAAGGCGATTGTACGCTAACGGTGTGCCCTTTGTGGGGACAACTCGGTTTGTGGGGGCGAGAACTGGAACAGACACGCATACTCGAGCAAATACAGTCGCAGGGGGCGAAGGGGAGACGACCAGAGGGGAGGGGGAGACCCGCTCCCGGCCAGGGGCCTCGGAGGGGTACCGCGGAGGGGGGGCGGGCCGACAACAGGCACGCATGAGGTCGTGGGCGGGGGGGAGGAGACACGCGGCGTGCACGGGACCAGAGGACGAGGCGGGAGCCGCCGGGCCGTGGCAAGGCACCAGAGATACAATATAGAGCAGGGGCCAGGATGATATCCTGAGGGTCCAGGCAGGCAAGTGAGAAAGATGCGCTGAGTGGCAAGGGGATTGGGATAGAGGGCATCATATCTATTTCCGCATCCGTTGGAGAATAACAGAAGCATCAGAAAAGCGCAGCGACAACTAACAACATAAAAAGCGGAAGGAGCTGCTCACTAATCCTCAGTCTCATGAGTATCGCTCTTAAACAGGTGTGTGCTGGGGGTGGCCTACACACCACGCTTCATACTTTTAAATCACATCTGCATTCACTGGCCCCGATGAACAGATTTAAACAGAAAGTGAAGAAATACGATTTGCTAAACGAAATGTAAAACCAATAAACTCCCCGAATGTTGGGCCTGGAGCGCACAGGTACATGAGTGTGTGTGTGTTGTGTGTTTTTCCTGCTGTCACCGAGGACACCAGTAGAGAAGCTGTGCGGCTGCGAGCATGCATAGCAGCGGGTCTGATCGTGACAATTTGCAGGCTTTGAGCTCTATCCTGTGAACCACAGTACTGTGTTGCTGCGCTTTCAGTCATTAGTTTTCCACTCCCCTGTCTGACTCTGTAGACTGTCCGCGCAGAGAGAACGGACCCGACACACAACGAGCACCAACAAACCAAATGAACTACACGCAGGCCACCAGCGACGAGCTCACATGGCTGCGGAAGTAAACACACGGCACCACTTTTCAGGTGTAGTCACTTATCGCAGCGAAGCGGCGGCCAGGTCACGGCAGAGTAGCCCAGCTAGAGTAGTAGTTAGCAGAGTAGAGTTAGTTAGCGGGTATGTAGATGCTGTAGTCTACTATATAGAGTAGAGTTTGGTCTAGATCGCTGTCGGGTGGGTGCGGTGACGCACATCAGCGGAATTCCGATGCGTCCTCCTTCAAAAGTCCTAATTCATCTACATTCATGTGGTTAGTCGGACAGCCTTCGCTACAATTCAGTTTACCGTATCTTTCAAGCTATCCTAATCTGACATGACGCGAAACTTGAACGCTCTGTGCATAAGGCTGCTCTGTACTGCTGTCTGTGTTCTGGAAGTCCTGTTTCTTCTCAGAATTACGTGAGAAACGTACATTAGAGCAACAGTGTCTGCACTGACACACGCTCGAACTTACATAGTTCCGCGCAGCAGGCTGTCAAGGTTGGTTATCTTAGCAAACTAATCGATGCTTATACGGCCTTCTTTTTAAGGGCTTCGTAATGAGATTCAGATCTAGTAAACAGACAGGTTATATTGCCAACGAATCTAACGCGGACTTACATATTTTTTTTGTCATTGGGGGGGGGGGGGGTGGGGGAAAAAATACATATATTCTAGTTAGCAAACACAATCTAATGGCAAATAATGATCCAATTCTTTACAAACACTAAATAGCAGCATATTTATTACAGTACTGTAATATCATTAATAACAGAGTATGGCACATAAGCAAGATTAGCTTATAATTTAACATACTACTTTATTATCTATCCTATGATTGTATTAATAAATGCACTTTATTGGGCTAGCTTATAATAGAGCGCTCCCTACACCTACTAAACATACCTTGTGTATTATTAATAGGGCGTTTTATTTCGCATGTAAGTTTCTGGGGGGCCCTTTTTTCCAATATTTCACTTATTTTTATTGAAAATATATGGCTTTTTTTATCTGGTGTGTGATGGAAAGGATAGGCAGGAGTTTGACTAAAAGGCCGCGATTCGATACTCGAATAGAAGCGACAATCGCGTCGAGCGCAGGGTCCTCGCGGGCTTCACACTCACTGCGCCAGCTGCTATAGAGGTACAGTGGGCTGGCTACATGCATAAACAGATGTCGTGCCGTGCTGTTTATCGGCGGCAGATTGTGGGCGGAGTTCATCGTAAATAGCCTCTGGGCCAACATCATATTGGTCTATTTTGTCCATTTCACTTAAACATCCGTTCTGTTAGATCCTGCTTTAGGCGGCGGAATTGAATCTGTTTGCTTAAGTCGAAATAATAAATTTTAATTTATATATTAATATTGTGCAGATATATTATTATTATTAGTTCATATCTTTGAAACCATCCGTACGGTATAAAGCGCTATAGAGATAAAAGTGGCGTAATTTGACTTGATTGGAAACGTGCCGTAGAGATTAAAGTAGAATTGATCTCCTACTAACGTATTATTTTTAGAACACTGAGGCAAAAGAAAAAATTAAAATTGAAAAAAAAAAAAAACAAAAAAAGTAGTGAATTTGTTTGTACTTTACACGTAGGCCTATATGTATACGTACATATAACAGTGTTACATTTATAATTACTATTCCCTGCCTCCAGTTCACTCTCTCTTACATGAAACATCACATGAGCGCATTGCATTCTGGGAAACGGTATCCCATGCAGTGTTTTCAGATGGCTGGGGTTCACGTTACGATTCAATTCAATATTATACTCAAAAAGTTCTGCTACAAACAGAAGCACAGAGATATTCTATACCCCTCATGTATCACGCACTGCCCAGGTAAGGCTGGGATCTGATTGAGTCAAGCCACAACTTGTGTGTAAGTCCTACCTTTAACGTCCACACTGGCTGCCATCTGGGCCTGGGAACACCTGGGTGACTTTACCTACTGGCCAGAGGGCATAAGAAAGTGCAGGATCAATGGCGCCAATAGCCTTGCGGGCAGCGCGCCAACATATAGTGCCACTGCGCTACGGGCATCCCAAGTTTGAATCCGGCTCGAGGACCTTTCCCGATCCTGCCGGGGGCCACTCATCGCTCTCAATCCTCGCCATTTGCTTCCTGTCTAACCTATCAATGTCCTGCGGCATAATGATAGGCAAAACCCCCAACATCGAAACTCTGTATAAAAAAGAGAGAAAGTTCAGGATAGACAATCATGGCCACATCACTAATCTGTAGTGTCGTCCACTTCTGGCGAGTTTGGAAACTGGGTAGGTAATACCCAGGTCATCGGGTCAAGGCCAGCTATATCCCAGGAGCTGATAGCGCAATGGGCTTTGAGGTTGAGGAGAACCTTCACCATGCAATCAATAATCTATGTATACCTACTGCCTTCAGTGACAGTCTGGGGTCCGATGTCACTTAAGAGGGCTGCTTTGATCAAGCAATCTCTCTCTCAAGCAGACCCGCCAAAGTGCTGGATTGTAGACATTTTGATCTGTCTGGCTGGCAATGTGACTTTGTAGTTCATTTTGCGAGTAGGCAATGGATTATTCAATTGCAATTCTCCGTTGCATTTGAAGTTGTGGCTCTTGACATGACACAGGCAACTCATAGACTGATCCCTCGTCAGGCAATGAATCATGTAGGTGTGTTACAGCAGAATCTGTCTGAGTCAAGTATGGGGTTAAGGTGGGGGGGAAGGGGGGATGGGGGTCTAGCTAAGAAAGTTCGAGATGGAGCTGTAGCCTGGGGGGGTCAAAACCTGCCCTGAAGGAGGTGTACGCCACTTCCTACGCAAAAGGTGGGATTTATAAAAAAACAAACTTGACGGGAAAATTTTCACACCTGCACGCAAACTCTGACTCATGCGTACAAACTCTTTTTCCTGGAGTGAGAAAATTAATGAAGTAAACAACGATTTTAAACTCTGTTTTAATTTCAATATACACATTTGCATTATATATTCCACTCTCATTAATGGAGATAAGCACTGACAATACATAAAGTTCATTAGGGCAAAAGTTAAAACAGAAAAATGTATGTACGAATTTAAAGCATATTTTTTTTATTGACAGCAAGGAGTGAGGTGCACAATAATTCATCTTTAAACTAAACTGCACATCTCATGTTATGAGAAAATATTTCTAGTCGAGAACAATGATCAATGATGCGCACTTACTTCAATACTGTGGCGGACACTGCTGGATTCGGTGGAACGGTCTATTGTCTGGTTTGAATAGGACCAATGATAATAACTTTTACTGTAGGGCAGCCGCAGCTGGCACGATTGTTGATGGAATGAGTACGTCGTCACGTGAAGGCATCTCCACAACATTATATTTATCTGAAAACTATTTAAAACAGTTTTGTTTTTATGAATATTTTAATATATTTATTCTAAAACATAACAAGGATATTGGATGATTTTTAGAAATAAAAATTAATGATGTATGGCACAAATGGCATTTATAGACCATATCTCATATTTCCTTAATGTCTCTTATCTTTGACGGTGTTAAACATGGTGTCACATGGATGGAAATATGCATGGAAATGATATGCAGATGAGGTTATACATAGTAAAACTAGGCGTTGTAAGCTCCATATATGGCTATTTCGGGGAGGAGACGGTGTGGAGATGCACGTACGCACAATCTTCCTCTGATTGGGATTTATAAAGGGATTTTTGCGCCGGTTCTGGCGTGCGCATGTTTTTATAAATCTGAAAACTTTTGTGCGTATGTACACTTTTAGGATGAAATCTACAGAGAGATTCGCAATTCCAGAGAAGTTGCGGACATTGTTTGTAAAATGCAATAAAATTTCAAGATGAGTGTGATGAGGTGTGAATGTGATGAGTTATCTTTAACTTTTATTTAATTGACAAAATTACAAAGAAAAGATTTCCAAAGTTTTGTAAGTATGAACAAATTTTGATTATGACGGCTGCAACACACTCCAAAAAAGTTGGGACAAAGGTATGTTTGTATATCATCTCTAGTACTAAGAGAAACATTCCAATATATGCCTCCATGTCAATAGCACCAAGTCTGGATGCTCCCTCTGGTCTTTGGGACTGAGAACTCAATGTCCATTTTTCCCAGAAACAAGTTAAAATATGGACTCAACTGAGTTAGCAGTCTTTTTGACCATCTGATGTGAGGCTCTGGCCAGAGATATCTTGCATCCACGCTGGCGAAGGAATTGATGTATAGGGGCTTCAAGTGGCATTCTTGATGCAGTCAGGCAGACGTGTTACATTGACAGCAGTTTCTAAGTAATCCAGAGGCCCATGTGCTATATTTAACACTCATGAAAAGAAAGGAGAAAGCGCATGCAGCATGACGTTCATTATGCTGATGCCAATCTGAGGGCTCAACGGTCAAGGCATCATTCACCGTACCTGAGGTTTCCTGCCTTTCTCTACATGACTGTTTTTTCTCTGTTTCCCTGAACTTTTCACAATATTATGTATGGATAGCTGTGGTCAAAAAAACAAAACTAAATTCTTTGTGGGCAACATTTAAGGCTATAAAGATAGGGGTGTGATCTTTTTGGGTAGGGGCGTGTTTGTTTTTGGTGATTTGAAATATCAACATTAGCTACCAGAAATCACTTACCAGGCCATCGCTTGAAATAGCTAAGGGGGCTTTGTTCCGCGGCCAGCTATTTTCAAAATCATCCTGCTATGCGTTCCATTCTACAATTACCCACATCACTTCCGGTTCAGAAATCTGGTTTAATCTTTGATGACTCGCTGACTTCGAAGACCCACCTTTCAAACGACTGGCTCATCGAAAAAGAGCATCTGGCATGCGTTTGGGTCACTACACAACATCAGAAATCAAGATCAGGCGCTTTCTTAACGATCATAGCTGCACGATCCAACTTCTTGTGTGCATTTCTTTCTAGGGGCGGCAAAAACTATTCGCATGCTTCTTCTGGGCTGGACTTCGCCAAGTTCACAAACCCCCCGCAATAATCAAACCTCTACAAATGATTCAGAATGCAGCGGTAAGACTGGTCTTCAACGAGCCCAAAAGAGCCCACGTTACACCTCTCTTTATCTTCCCTGCTGCCGGTTGCGGCTCGAATCAAGTTCAAGTCATTGATGCTTGCATATAGAACAGCCTCAGGCTCAGCACCAGCCTACTTCCACTCACTACTACGAATTTACTTCCCCTTCAGAAGTCTGAGATCCGCTGGTGAGCGATGCCTCGTGGTACTATCACAGAGAGGCTCAAATTCACTTTCCAGAACATTTTCGTTCACTATTAATCCACACATCCTGCTGCTGTGGTAACGATTCTTCCACCCACACCCTATCCGAAATTGCTTATCCTTTACATGTTCCAGTCGCCCAGCGGGAAAACATCTCTTTCAAAGCTACTTTGTCTTTCTCTTTCTTTATTCCTTCCCTTTCTAGCTTGTACTTATTTGAATAATGCCTAAAACCTGGTATTACAAGCACTTCCTGTATCTGTTTGCCTCTTTAAGAAGAATCGCTTTATGTATCCCCCAATTGTAAGCTTAGGATAAAAGCTTCAAAAGAAAAAAAGTCTTCAATAATGACTAATAGTAAAATTTAAATCAGTATCTGTTTTTTTTCACATCAATTAAATTGTTACTCTTAAATTGGTTTGGACGTTTTTTGTATTTTCTAGTTTGGGGAACAGACACAGTCTCTATAGTGTGATATCTAGGTGAAAGAGTCACTATGTGCTGAGAATGAACTGATTTCTGTGACATGAATCGGCTAGCAGATGGTCGGTTCATATGCAAAAGCCAGTCTGTCTGCTTCCTGACCTGGGCCCCAATTAGTCAAGTACAAACTATAAGACTATGTGCCATATTTCTAGACAGAAGGCTGGCACCACCCCAGGAGGGATGAAGACCATCTCTTTTCATCAGGTCAGGTCTGCCCCAAAAACTTGTTCAATTGTCTATGAAACCTATGTTATTGTGCGGGCACCACTTAGACATCCAGCCATTGAGTGACGACAGTCTGCTATGTATCTCATCACCACGGTAAGCAGGGAGGGGACCAGAGTACAGAAATGGAAAATCAGTGAACACAGAACAACAGTGATATGCATTTGCGCATGCATTTAAGTGTTCATGCATACAAAGACATGTTTGTGCACTTAGGAGAATGTACATCAGAAAGACTTTGAAGATGTGTCAGTCAGCAGTTCTGCAGGTACAAGCTTTCAGCTTCAAAGACTGCCACAGCAGTGAATGACAGGAAAAGAGCTGTGCAGCAATCACAAGGTGTTGTGCATGTTATCTTGAGGTGAACACATGCACGGTCTCACTTTTATCCACTCTTATACGAGAACTTGTTCTGTGGATATGACACACAAACACAGATAACAGACCAATACAGCAAGGCATCAGTAGCGATAATCTTCACCACAACTACAGTGTGAGAAATACTACTGCATGCATGTAATCTTGGTTAGACCATCATAGATTTTATCATCACTGATATTAACAGGGAAAAAAAAAACACAACCTATAATATAAACAATCATACATTACCTGTAGTTGGTGTACATACACTACCATTCAAAAGGTTAGGTAAGAGATTTTTGGTTTATAAAGAACAGCAGAAATGAATACATTCACTGAGCAAGGACACATTGATTTGATAAAAAATGTTAGATCAAAAATAAATGCTGCAGGGTCCCTCAGACCTTTCGGACAAAAAAAAAACAGCGGCGATGGGGAAGAACCTCGTATAGCAGAGTTTGTGTGCATTAGGAGTTGACAGATGTCCATATCCTTGAGGATATTCTTCACACAAGCCACACCCACAAAGAGATTTCTTTGCAATCACACCTAGATAAAATTACAACAGTTCCCCCGCGAGATCCACATCCAAACAAGACAATGAGGCTGGCTCAAGAGTCTTTCTGTGTGAAACTAGATTTGCATCACCTGAAGGAAATAGTAGTGTTTGTGAAAGAGTAAAGTTCAGCTTTCAGGATCTATCTGTGTGTAAATTAAATGTTGCATTTAGTGCGTATTTTGTGTCTAGTCGGCTGCATTCAAGAATGAGCATGATTAGAATAGTAACAGAAAACCATTTAACACAAACTATCGACATATGTGAGCCTGGAGCACAGAAGCAGTCATAAGCAGCACAGGTATATTTGTAGCAATAGCCAACAATACATTGTATGGGTCAAAATTATAAATTTTTCTTTTATGCCAAAAATCATTAGGACATTAAGTAAAGATCATGTTCCATGAAGATATTTTGTAAATTTCCTACCGTAAATATTTCAAAAACTTATTTTTGATTAGTAGTATGAATTGCTAAGAACTTCATTTGGACAACTTTAAAGATGATTTTCTCAATATTTAGATTTTTTTGCACCCTCAGATTCCAGATTTTCAAATAGTTGTATCTCAGCCAAATATTGTCCTATCCTAACAAACCATACATCAATGGAGAGCTTCTCAATTAAATTCTCAATTAAAAAAATTTACCCTTATGACTGGTTTTGTGGTCCAGGGTCACATATAAATGACCTTAATGTAGCAACTTACTGTATGCATAATGCACGTTTCACATGCTATTTCTAAAAAAGTAGTAGTTATAGTGTAGTAAATTAGTTTACCACCTTAAAGAGTTGCTTTGCGTTATACAAGGAAAATAACTGAACAGAAGACCAATCACAATTCAGTTAATGAAGCGTGTATGCTGAGCAGATGCAAAACCAGAACATATGAGCAGACGTTTGGGTTACACTGCCTGAGGGTGTGTGTCTTCACGAGGAGAACAGCTGCGGAGGACAGCTTTGAACAACCTGTCTTACAGGTGTGAGTCAGTCACAACCAGTTCTCCTTCACCTCCAACATTTATTCCTGTGACAGTGTTCTAACAGGAAGACGTTTGTTTTCCACTATTTGTAGCGTTGTTTGCAAGCATGGCTAGAACAAACCCCCATCCAGAAGTGTTTGGCTTCTCATGGGACTCGTGATGATTATTAGCTGAAATCTCGTGGCTTGTTGAGGAGAGGTGTGTTGAAGCACAAAAGCTAAGGGTGTGTTACAGTCCGTTTAGCACAGTTAAATCCGCAAACTTACATCGAGGTAATCCTGCAATGACCAAAAAAAAAAAATCTACAAGTGCATCTCAGTAAATTAGAATGTCGTGCAAAAGTTCATTTATTTCAGTAATTCAAAACAAATTGTAAAACTTATGTAATAAATAAATTCAATGCACACAGAAGTAGTTCAAGTCTTTGGTTCTTTAAATTGTGATGAATTTGGCTCACATTTAACAAAAACCCACAAAATTCACTATCTCAACAAATTAGAATACTTTATAAGACCAATAAAAAATTTTTTTTTAGTGAATTGTTGTTCTTCTGGAAAGTATGTTCATTTACTGGTCATGTACTCAATACTTGGTAGGGGCTCCTTTTTGCTTTAATTACTGCCTCAATTCGCGTGGCATGGAGGTTGATCATTTTGTGGCACTGCTGAGGTGGTATGGAAGCCAGGTTTCTTTGACAGTGGCCTTCAGATCATCTGCATTTTTGGTCTCTTTCTCATTTTCCTCTTGACAATACCCCAGAGATTCTCTACGGGGTTCAGGTCAGAAAAGATGTGAGTTTGGCATGGGCCAGTCAAGTCAGCACGAACTTGCCAACACGCATGGCCATTTATGCCAACTTTTGGTGGCTTTGGCAGTGTGGGGCATGTGCCAAATCCTGCTGGGGGCTGTAAAATGAATCAGCATCTCAAAAAGCTGTCACGGAAGGAATCTCCTAAAAATGAAAATTTCCTTGGTAAACGGGTGGGGCAGTGACGTGGTTTTACAAAAAACACAATTGGACGCGCGAGCACCAGCAGATGACATGGCAACCCAAATCATCACCGACTGTGGAAACATAACACTGGACTTCAAGCAACTTGGGCTATTAGCTTCTCCACCCTTCCTCCAGACTCTATGACCTTGGTTTCCAAATGAAATACAACTTGCTCTCATCTGAAAAGAGGACTTTGGACCACTGGGCTACAGTTCAGTTCTTCTTCTCCTTAGCCTAGGTAAGAGGCGTCTCTGACGTTGTCTGTGGTTCAGCAGTGGCTTAACAAGAGGAATACAACAAATGTAGCCAAATTCCTTGACACGTCTGATGTGGTGGCTCTTGATGCCTTGACCACAGCCACAGTCCATTCCTTGTGAAGTTCACTCAAAATCTTGAATCGATTTTGCTTGACAATCTTCATACGGCTGTCGGTTCGCCCCATCGTGGTGGCTTGTGCATCTCTTTTCTTCGCCATACGTTTTTTGCTGCTTCCCACTCTAACTTTCTGTTAATAACTACAGAATGGCTTGGATAGGAAGCACTCTGTGAACAGCCAGTTTTTTGGCAATGAATGTTTGTGGCTTACCTCCTTGTGAAGGGTGTCAATGATTGTCCTCTGGACAACTGTCAGATCAGCAGTCATCCCCATGATTGTGGATCCTAATTGCTACAATAGGCTGAAGACGGCGCATTTTTGAAGGCTCAGGAAACCTTTGCAGGTTTTTTTGAGTTGATTAGCTGATTGGCATTGTCACCATATTCTAATTTGTTGAGATAGTGAATTGGGTTTTTGTTAAATGTGAGCCATAATCATCACGATTAAAAGAACCAAAGATTTAAACTATTTCAGTCTGTGTGCATTGAATTTATTTAATACACGAGTTTCACAATTTGAGTTGAAATACTGAAATAAATGAACTTTTCCACGACATTCTAATTTATTGAGATGCACCTGTATAACGTCAAAGTCAGAAAGCTTATAGCAAAATGGGCAATAACCAGGCACTAGCATTTTCAGAAAAAGAAGATTTTTCTCGGCAAAATGGATGGAAAACCACAATAGGGTTAATCCTACTAATCATGACGAATGGTTGGTTAGTACAGATTACTGCAGAGTTTTGAGTTGCAAAAAAAAAAAAGCTCTCCCATTTCTACACAGATTCTTGTTCATTCACCAAAAACCAGAACAAAAACAAAAAACTAAGAAACAGATGTACAAAACTCGAACCTTTTTATTAAAGTCTATCGCATGTATTATTTATATATATACTGTATAAAAGTTCTACAGTGACAGAACTGGCACATGGTCAGACAACGGTTAAGTCATGGATTCGTTCATTCCTTGTCTAACAAAAAGAACAACACAGAACACAAGAGAAATTTACACAACAAACACCGACAGACACACCGCTTCACCAGATGAGGGTGTGTGCGGGCGACTTCATGGGAGATGAGGATCGTTTGGAAGAACAAATAAATACATTATCACGCTTCACTTGTGCATGTTCTGCATCCTCTGCCAGCATTCACATGGATTCTCGCACGCACACACATCACGATTTTTGCAGTCGCAAGCAGAGGTCTGACAGAGAGTGTGTTCATCAAATCCTGAATACTGGCTGTAGTGTGAGGTAAACGGACTGTGTATCTACAGCCACATCTAACATTAAACACACGTCTGAGTCTTTAACACCGGGCCCGAAGCGCTTTAGCACCAGAGTAGAGAGCATCAGAGTGTGTTTCAGTGGAAATGCATCACCGTCTGGAGTCGTGTAAACCATGTGTTCAGTCGCTGTCGCTCGTGTCGCTGCTGGGGTCGCCCTGGACTTTGTTGCGGTGCTGCATGGCGCGGTGATACGCCACCTGAACAGACTTCCTGATGTTTGACTTCCGGCCTTCCAGCATCTTCTCTTTGTCCAGATCCTGATTGACGCCCAGAGGAACCAGTTTGGAGCGCGGCAGCCATTGCCTGCACACACACACACACACACACACACAGACAGATTTAAGGCCCATTAACACCAAAAATGATAATTATAAAGATAACTGGTTACACTTTATTTTGATAGTCCACTTTAGACATTCTACTAACTCTAAGTAGCTTTGCAGCTACACGTCAACTAATGCTCATTAATTCACAACTACACGTCTACTAACTCTCAGAGTAGACTGTTAGGTGGGTTGGGTTTAGTAGACATATAGTTGATACTATACATTGCAAGTTTCATTATCAGTATGTTGTGGCCCCATCAAAGTAAGTGTTTCGGGCAGAGATCAGTCAACTTGTCTAGCTAGAATGACTCTAAGAGACTGGCTAGTTAACATGTAGTTAAAGTTACTTACTGTTAGTAGAATGTCTGAAGTGGACTATCAAAATAAAGTGTTAGCACATAACGATATAAGCGTCCACACCAGTTTATTCTCAGCGCACGCTCGTCTACCGCTTTAAACTCTCCAGCTCATGACAGCAGGATGGATTCTGATTGGCTGTCAATATTTTTAGCGTTCATCAGCTGGAAAAAATCGTTCTGGAAGTGATTCCAACTAAAATAATAAAAGAAAAAACGAATATCATGCTCTGTGTCCTTTAATGCGTAATAGTAGTGGTGTGGACTCTGCTATTCTTTAATACTGAGAACGATTTTATATCTTTATAGTTGTCGTTCCTGTTGTGAACGGGTCTCTAGCGTCTCTTTTCAGCTGATTTCCTCTGGCCTATTTCTCTCTGTTTGCCACACAGGATGCTCAGATGCTGACAGGGTTACATCGTTCTCATGAGTAGGTCAAAGTAGATCAACATCAACTAGCATTACAGAGCCTCTTGTAATGACAAAGATCATTACGATGTTTTGCGCTGTGAGATTGTAATGAATATTACGCACATTAACTATGCCTACATTTATCATGCTGATTCAGGAAAACCCCTGACCTACAGTGATGATTGTGTGAACATTAAGAATAATCACCACTGAAATGCTGGAAAATTACCAAAACCCACCTCAAAACTAGAGCTTTAAGACACTCTACAGTAATGAGAATGAGATTTTGGGCATTACGGTACAGCAATTACAGCAAAATGTGCTTAGTTGAAATATGAGAGAGTGATGCATTTCTAGGTTTTTGAATGACAATGTAAGAGTTAAGATTCAGAGATCAAAGGCATAAACCGCATGCTGAAAGAAATCTGTCACCTCGGTGGAAGAATTACTAACAGAAGTTTCTACGACTGTAACTGTGGAAGATTCCTCGCATCACAGCAGCGACATCAAAACACGAGAAAGAAAATCAGCCTTTTCACATTTCAGTTTCCACAGGAACAACATATACTTTCTAATAAAAATACTACAAAACAGTCTCCTCTCAACTCACCTGACTTACGGAACTCAAGGCATCAATAAAAAAAAATAACCTGAGCATATTTTTATAGGTTTGTGCTCTGTAAGATTTTTATAATGTCAGTTTTGATCACACCAAGACTGCATAAAATAATAGTGAAATGTTACCATTACTCCAGTCTTCAGAGTCACATGATTTCAGAAATCATTCTAAAATGCTGATTTGCTGCTCAAGAAACATTTCTGATTATCATCAATGCTGAAAACAGCTGTGCTGAACAATATTTTTGTGGAAACCGTGACACATTTTATTTTTCAGGATTCACAGATGAACAGAAAGTTCAAAAGAACAGTGTTTATTTGAAATAGAAATCATTTGTCACGTTATATGTCCTCACTGGCACTTTTGATCAATTTAATATGTCCTCGAATCAATAGAAGTATGAATTTCTTTCAAAAAATCTAACTGAGCACAAACCTTTGAAAGGTAGTCTAGTTAAGGTTTCTCTTAAAAGTGTAACCAATTTTGACAGACACACAGCTCTAAGCAAAGACACCTACGCATTTGTGTGTGTTTGTGTACATAGTTACGGCAAGTGTGACGAGCATGAGCGTGTGACTAACCAGGTCCTCTTGTTGTCGAAGAAGAGCACGAGGAAGAGATGCTCGCGCGCCTCCTGCGTCATCTGCTCTCCCAGCTTCAGCACCTCTATTGGCGGGACAGGAATCGGGACGCCCCGGTGGAACACACCCTCCCGTGGCATCTTGGGATCAATGATCTGTGGGAAGATATCACACGTCTCTAAATGAGAAGAGAGGACTGAGGCGGCCCCTGCTGGACACACACAGCACCTTCAGTCACAGGAACTCAACATGTCTGACTGATTACAGGTCAAGTGCTGCAGCTAGGTCCCTTTTATTATTTTGGGTTATTTATTGTTCCACTGAAAAAAGTGCTTTGAGTGCCTGCACATCAATCCCTTCACTGCTGCTCAACTGTCAACTCAGAAGGTATACTTATAACATCACAGTAACATATTACTCTTGAATGCCAAATGCCAACGGAAAAACATTTATTGTGCTCTATCAAAATTCGTTTTTTGAAAAAAAAAGAAAAAAACTCATCAAATACTAATGGTGCTTTGTGATATTTAATTTGAAAATAAATGCAATTTCTTCATACTAGATGTCTTTTATCATATTTAACGATAATCACGATACTGTAACTGTTGTGTCTTGCTCACTCTCCTGCGAACAAACGCGCATAAATCATAACTGGGACTAATGAAATTCAATAATAATGGCGGAGCCTCAACATTTGATTTGCAGCGTTGCACATTATAGTGAATGACCGCTCAGGGAGTGCTCGCTGCTTTCTGTAGCCTACATCATACGTTTTCTTTTTTTTTAAAGCTTCTCTAAAGGACCAACGGCCACATCTACACTGCAGAGTTTAAGGAGAGACAATGGCATTTAACAGTAAATTAATATTTAAATTTGTTCTTTTCATTTATGAAGAATTATGTATTAAGCGTGTAGTTTATGCACATTTGTTCAAAACAGTCTGGCAGATTGTTCACAAGATGTGGGCAAACTTTTATTGTCATTACAGTCAGGATCTTTTCTTCTGTTAATTATCATGTTGCGCTGCATGTCTGTTTTTCTTCATGCACCAACTTAGAATGCCTATTTCGGTTTGATTGCTTGTGTTACATGAGAAAATAAACAACTTTGTCTACCTGATGCAGCAGTCTAGATTTAATGTGTGCGCGGTTCAGGTTGCGGTCTCTATGTCACACGGGTCGGGTACAGAATTAAATCAGTGCTGCTGTCAGATGACGGGTCAGGTGTTCTGTTAAGGGTTAACCAAACAGGACCCATGCAGGACTCTGCTTTGCGTCTCTCCGTCAGATAACCTCATGTGCGTGATGCGCCAGTGACAGGTATTTCCCTAAAGCAACACGCAGCTATTTTTCCGTCACGGGGTGAGAACGTAAAGATTACAAAAACAATTATTTCTTTTTGATAATTTTATTTTCTGTTCGTTTTTCAATAACTGTTAGTTTCATTTTGTATTCGTTTTTCATTTATTTTGATGTTTTTATTTCAGTTTACGGTTTTTTTTTTTTTTATGATCAATCGTTTTCACAAAAATAACCTTGGCCTGGAGCACAAACAGAGGCTTTCCATTTCATATAGTGATTGAAACTCAAAATGTGTTTCCGAGTCCAACGCTCTCAAACTACTTTTATTTCTTTTATTCTTCAAAATGTCTGCTGCTACACTTCTTTTTGAGACGAAACATGACCCAGACATTGCACCGCTTGCCTTACAGCCCGCTTTAGGTGCAGCTTTCATGGACACAAGCATGCAGTGTGACACTCACCAGAGCGGGGTATGATGGGTATCCTCTGCACTTGGCCCACACCAGATCCAGAGCGTCCAGAGAGCTGTAGTCATCTGAACCCATCCAGCATCCAGAGCGGCCCCGGCCCCGAACCACTGCAAACACACACACACACGGGTCAGGCCACAGACAGAACGCATGTGGGCCGGTCTGAAGCGTGCGTCTGCAGCACTCACAGTGAGACACTCCTCGGGATCCTCCCATGGAGTAGGAGTCGTTCTCCGTGCCGGACGTTTCCTCGCTGCTGTCCTCCTGAAAGGCAGAGCGTGAGAACGAGGCTTTTCCACGGCCCTGTTTAGAAGGAGTGGTGCTGCCGAGAGAAGAACAACAGCACTACATGACACTGGCATCCCCCTCGTGCAGGACTGACACTGATTCACACATCAACCCGCTCTCTTCAAACAGATCAGCAGGTGCTAGTTCATCACTGTACTGTAGACTCCATGTGGTAGTAAAACGGTTCACATTACACATTCCTAAGGACTGTGCTGCTGACTTAAAGTCAAATTACACAGTGAATCCTTCACCAGTGTTTAGCAGCAGTCTTTTGTGTGTGTGTGTGTGTGTGTGTGTGAGTGTGTGTGTGTGAGAGAGAGTGAGTGGAGTGGATTGTGTGTGTGTGTGTGTGGGTGTGTGTGTGTGAGAGAGAGTGAGTGTGTGTGTGTCTGTGTGTGTGAGAGTGTGTGTGTGTGTGTGTGTGCAGAGAGGAGTGTGGTGGGTGTCCCCCTGTGTGTGTGTGTGTGTTTTTGTGTGTTTGTGTGTGTGTGTGTCTGTCTGTGTGAGAGTGTGTCTGTTTGTGTGTGTGTGTGTGTGAGAGCGAGTGCGTGTGTGTGTGTGAGTTGAGATTCTGTGTGTGTGTGGTGTGTGTGTGTGTGTGTGTGTGTGAGAGTGAGTGAATTGTGTGTCTGTGTGAGTGAGTGTGTGAGTGTATGTGTGTGTGAGTGAGGTGAGTGAGGGTGTGTGTGTGTGTGATTGTGTTTGTGTGTGTGTGTGTGTGTTTGTGTGTGTGTGAGAGTGTGTGTTTGCGTGTGTTTGTTTGCGTGAGTGTGTGTGTGTGTGTTTGTGTGTGTGTGTGTTTTTTTTTTTGTGTGTGTGTGTGAGTGAGTGTGTGGTGTGTGTGTGTGTGTGTGAGAGAGTGAGTGAGGGTGAGTGTGTCTCCTGTGTGTGTGTGTGTGAGAGAGAGTGAGTGTGTGTGTGTGTTTGTGTGTGTTTTTGTGTGTGTCTGTGTGTGTGTGTGAAGAAGAATAGTGTGTGTGTGTCTGTGTGTGTGAGTGAGTCTGTGTGTGTGTGGGTGTGGGAGAGTGAGTGAGTGAGTCTGTCGGTGTTTGAGTAAGTGTGGAGGGATGAGTGAGTGTGTGTGTGTGTGTGTGATTGAGTGTGTGTTTGAGTGTGTGTGAGTGAGTGAGTGAGTGTTTGTGTGTGTGTGTGTGTTGGTGTGTGTTAGTGTGTGTGTGTGTGTGAGTGTGTGTTGTGTGTGTGTTGTGTGTGTGTGGGTGGTGTGTGTGTGTGTGAGAGAGAGAGAGTGAGTGTTGTGTGTGTGTCTCTGTGGGTGAGTGTGTCTGTGTGTGTGTGTGAGAGAGAGAATGAGTGTGTGTGGGTGGTTGTCTGGTGTGTGTGAGTGTGTGGCGGGAATAGTGAGGGTGTTTGTGTATTGTAAGCGTGCGCTTGGTTCGGGTGTCTGTGGTGTTGTCTGTGTGTGAGTGCGTCGATTGAGTGTTGTGTGTGTCTGTGTGTGTTGTGAGAAGAAGCGGCGAGAGAGAGAGGAGAGCTTCTGTTGTGGTTGTGTGTGTGGAATATTGTGTGGCGAGAGAGAGTGTGTCCTCATTTTGTGACACATGATAACATACAGTTGTATACTGACAAAGGTATCACCAGGTATTACAAGGGAGAAGTGACTTATTCAGGCACATTACCCCATTCCCCACTTCAAAACGCTTATACTCCACAGAATGTAGTGTATTGATCTGAATAGCCCACAGTCTCCTGTGAGGGTAGGTTTCGGGTAGGTTTGGTGTAGGGCAATCGAATATACTGTCTGGACAGTCATAAAACCCATTACGCCCTATGGATGTCCCCACTTTTCCACAAAACAAACTGTGTGTGTTTGTGTGTTTGTGTGTCTGTGTGTGTGTTTGTGTGTCTGTTTTTGTGTGTGTGTGTCTGTGTCTGTGTGAGAGTGTGTACCTGGTCCTGTCAGACGCGGCGCTGCTGCTGCTGCTGCTGGTGGACTCTGAGTCGGAGCTGGAGCGTGGCAGACTGCGCTCGTTCCTGTACACCAGGAAACTCTCGGTCTTCGGCTGACTGCTTCCACCAAAACCATTACTGTGAAGATCTGAGATGCGCACAGCATGAAAAGAAACTCAGTTACACTAGCTATGTTTCCATCACCCTGTTTTTATGTGATGTATCACATCAGAAACAAGTGATGGAAATGCCAAATTTCAATTAAAAATCCCTTCATTTGCAAAAAAGTTTTTACGCTCGCTTGAGGTGGTTTTTGACTTGTGCGAAAGAGGGTTAATGTAAATAATGGGAGATGGAAACATCTGCCGAATTCCTCCAAGCGCATCAAAAAAGTCATGCGACTCGGCGCTATGGGATGGCAAAACCTGACAAACCAGTGGACCGATCTCATTCCACCGCATTTGAAATGTTGTCATGGTCATTCTGAAATGCCCGAGCAAAGTCTGTCGTCAAAGTATTTCTGTATAACTGCCCCCCAGACCGTCCTTACACTGGCGTTCCACCAAACTCCACCTCTAGAGGATGTTAACGCATTTACCGTTACATCTGCTCGTTCTGAGGCACAAGGTGCAATTTATTATAAAAGAAAATTATTATATTCAGTGGCTTCTCCTACTTTTCTTAGCAATTTAAGTATTTAAGTGCCAGTTTATCAGGAAGTGATGATTTTGTTCTCTTTGACTCGTTGGATGGAAACGGTGCTTATTCGCATACGTTTTATGCGATACTCCAATTTTGCACAAAAGTTACATTTGCAGTTTTGGATGGAAACTTGGCTACTGACAAAGTTTATATAGTAGCGGAGATTTGAGTTATAGAATATAGCTTTTGATGTGATGTACGTAAAGGTTGGATTTACTTGCATAACTCATTGTTATTTGTTAATTTAAGTTACCAATTCATCATGTGTATCACTGACACGGTGAATGATGTAAATGACAGGATTAAAATTCCAATCATACGGATGTCATGCTTCGTTTTTGAGCCTAAACAGCCGCTGTACAGAAAAGAGCTGCATGATCAACATTTGTAGATTTCCACTGAAAAAGTAAATGACACTAGGGTGGGTAAATAGTGATTTTTTTTGGTGAACCAGGCTTTGTTTTCCATTCGAGCACTCACCCTGGTGTCTTCATGAGTCTTCTGCTGGTGGGGACTTCCCAGCATTCAAGCCTCATTACAGAAAACATCTGACTCACTGAGAAGTGTGGGAGTTTCCTCATAGTCAGTGTGTGAATATGAGCAGTGATGACTGAAACTTTGACATGCATCCAGTTAAAACAGCAGGATTCAATGAAGAACCGCAGAAGTCTCTCAGCAGCAAAACAAATATAGAAGTGTGCTGAGCTGAGGCTGTAACTTCACTGCCTCCAGTCACATCTGCCAGTGCATTCTCTGCAGCATTACTGAATGTGACGGGACTCCACTGCATGCTCATGTGAACACAGGGTAGTATCAGGGTTCACAGATTTACTCGTCCTCATGGCTGCTGTCTGTTTAAACTGTGATGTGCACCAGACAGCATTTGGCTATGATGACTATTTGAAGTCTAACTGATATTTAGCTTTCATACGCAAATTTGTTTGTGTTGCCAGAGACTGTATGTAGCTGTATAGAGGCCACAGTCAGAAATTAATAGGGACCTGGGGCAAAAATGCCAACAAAATATATGTGTTGAGCGCATGAATGCAATGGCCATTCAGATGCGTTCAGACTAGTCAGCAGGGAAGAAATCTGCTGCGCTGCACTCTTGCAAGTGCTCGCATCATATCTGCACTTTGTAGTTTATAATCGGAGTAGGAGATTCGTTTGGCAGTGTACAGATCGTCAGTGATTTTGATTTTCTAATGCATAAAAAAGCACTAAACTAATTCAGATTGTTTTGCCTGAGTAGCCTAAGAATATGACACGTCATTTCCCCAAACACAAAAATGGTTTGTATGCTCTTATTAAACAATAATCATTACAATAGCAAAAGCAATAATCAACAGTAATGATTTATTATAATATTCCAGCCCTAACTTGTAACGAGTTCCTGTTAGTTGTTTTAAAATGTATATAGGATTTTTAAAATAACATTAATCTCACACATTTATTTATTTATGTCTCAGAACGGCTCTGTTCACACTGAATGAATGCAGTCAACTCATTTACTGCATGTGCTGTGAGTTTAGCGTGCGTTTGGGAATGAAACAGCCACCAGTAAGGCTTTATTTCACAACAGCATATCACTAGATTTGTAGTGTTTTTGTAAGTCTGTTTTCACTGAGCTGGAGTTTCCTTCAAAATAAAAGCGTTAAAGTGCAGTATGAATTGCTGACAGCTAGCGGTTTAAACGCAGTCCAGATTCAAAATATCTCTTTCAAGTGTAGAAATTAGGAAAGAAGTATTGTCATTTCCCTACTGTAGTGTAAAGCAAAAATAATATGCCTATGAAATAGACCGATTTATTTTACAGTGCAACTGTTTTACAATATATGGCTATTACTGTCATTGTTATTATTATTATTCTATTCTAATTTGCTTGGCTTCCTAAAACCCCAGTGTGAATGTAATTTAGACTGAGACCATAGATCACAAATAAAAAGAGGGTTGAGTCGCCTTTAAAGTTCAGCTACAAGTCAATTCACTGACTTCTTTCTGATTTTAGTTTTCTTAGTTAAGAATAAGGGTCGGAGCTCTTAATTTTGAACTCTCAAAGTGCATTAGATAGTATAATTTAACCTTAAAATGAACAAAATTTTCATTTTATTCCAATTCTTCAATGGTCTTTTTTTTTTTTTTTTAAATATCGCAATAAATACCGTATTGTGGACTTCATGTCGTGATATTATTGTATTGTGAGATTTCGATATCATTACATCCCTACCAGTCTGTAATGTCACCTGGTCTTTACATGAAACTTGCTCTCACAAAGTCATATTCATCAAATATCCAGAAGTACTTTTTAAAAATACTCGCATCTAATTAAATGTTGTTATCCATTATCTAGTAATGGTTAACTCTGCAGCATGCCATGAATGTATGGTTTATTAGGCTGCATGTCAGTCATGATGCTGCCTTAGAAGGGTGCTTCTGTGAGTGTGTGGATTGGAACGTACCCAGGATGAGGTGATCGTGTTCACTGTCGAACTCAGAGCTGGAGCTGGACTGGGGACTGTGGGCTCTCTTGCGGGACGAGGCGAGCTGCGGAGGGCCTATTGGACTGGACCCCAGCAGCCCTGGCCCATGCAGCGCCTCTCGGTTCTTAGGGGGTCGACCCGGGCGCTTGGGAGGCCCGGCCGCTTTAGGGTTCTTCTTGGAGAAGAGGACAGAGGTACGCCGGCCGACCTCAGGGGCCAGAGCTGAAGATGATGTGCTCAGATCTACAGAGAGGAAGAAAAGCCTAAATATGTGTCCATTTAAAAAGAATCAGTTTTTGAGGATGACTGAATTCAAATGTAAAATACTGAGATGGTGTGGTATGTGTGTGGTAGCTATTAAAGCGGCAAAGACCTGACGAAGACCTTGTTTGGGTCAAATGTTAAGTTTTATGAGAGCAGATAAAACAGTACGCCGTCTTTTCTTTTAGTTACTGACGTGGACCAACAGAAACTGGTGTATCCTCCTGCATGGTTAAATCCAACACAAATCAGCTACTTGTGGCCAATTATATTATTTAACTCATTTATATGGTCATTTTAAGTCCAATGGGAGGTTCCTTAATTTACAAAGAAATAACACTATACGTTTTAATTGAGATGTGCCATCTATGAACAGAAGCATGCCATCTAGTGCTCAACCATTCCCACCAACATTATGTTCATATGTTAAAACATTAGGCCTACATATTTAATAATACGAGTAACCTGGTTTGTGTGGTCATGAAACTCTTCATATTTTACTTTATATCCAAAGTTTATTGGATTATGTAATGTACTATTCTAGATGAACAAAATTATACGGCATATTCAAATACAGCATAAAAAGAATGAAAAAGCATCTAGATTTTCTGATGAAAATATGAACGGTGTTTGCCCATGTTGAGTACTACTGTGATATTCTGCTCTCTATGGCTCGGCTCCCTCCTTTAATGCAATTTATTTAACCTGTTTTATTCTCCACCGGGGAAAATCTCAAGTCTGATTGTTTTGTAAACTAACAGCATACCTCTCCTCAACAAGCTGCACGATTTGAGGCATCACAGAAAAACTGGATGAGCTGCATGACACAGTGTTATCTGGGGTTGGTTCAAAGCGGTTTGTGGTATTTTCTGACCTTTCCCACCGATCTCGTGGCTGCTGCTCTCTCCTTCATCGTGACGGTTTCCCCCCGAGGCGTGATGCGCGAGGACCGAGCCGCGCTCCAGAGACAGGCCCGACTCGAGGCTGCCCATGCCACAGATGCCCTCGCGATGGTGCGCCAGTTTCCGCTTCAGTACCGTCATCTCTTTCTTCAGGACTTTAGCTCGCCGCGACTGGCCGATGCTGTGCTTCCCCGATATGACCACATCGTAGCGCGTCTCCAGGATCTGCAGCTGCTCCTCTACAGGCAGAGAAGACGACAACAGAACATTCACTTTCCATGTAAAAAGGTGC
The DNA here is from genome assembly GCA_018155175.1 of Sinocyclocheilus anophthalmus. Classification (NCBI taxonomy): domain Eukaryota; kingdom Metazoa; phylum Chordata; class Actinopteri; order Cypriniformes; family Cyprinidae; genus Sinocyclocheilus; species Sinocyclocheilus anophthalmus. Next base: position 64,098 of record JADLZN010000125.1, read on the forward strand.
AAAACTCAATCCGACTCATTTATTTGTCTTTTCAGAAAACGGTCAGTGAAGCGAGCTGCTTAACCTTTGGCAAACCACTAGACTGATCATCTCATTTATTCATTCATTTATTTTCTGAGGTCTACAATATCTGCAATCCTATTACCAAAATTTGAAACACGTCTGAAAACAGTGAACAACCTCGATTTTTTTGTGTTTTACTACAAAAAGTTTGACTAAGTCATGTTTAATTGTAATTTCTCCTGATAGGCTACTTGTTTCATATTAGCCTCTGCGCTTTGACCGGGCTGTGGGACACGAGCATGACATAGGCCTATATATAATTTATTCCTACAACTTGTTAATTTGTTCCTACGAATCTGTGGCCATGGTCCATGTTTTATTAATTTGGGAATGAATGATTAAATCATAGGAACAAATTCTTAATTCACAGCCACAAAATCTTTTATTTCCCACCCGTATGTTTATCACAGTAAGAAAACAGCGATTAAAAGTGAATGACAATAAAATAAACCTGCGAAATTAGAGGGTGAGACAATAAATATTATTAAATTTGTGGAAATTCGTGACCAAACAGCAACACAGAACACAAAGCTGTGTATGGCTTTCAATGTATCGAATGGCATGAATCCGAAAGCATGGTCGCAATATAATATTTGCCTGCTATTTTTTCTCTTGTAAACAAAGCTTTGTACTTCACTTGTGTCATAATACTCACATAAAAATGTTTAAAGGGGTCATATGATGCGATTTCAAGTTTTCCTTTCTCTTTGGAGTGTTACACGCTGATTGTGCATAGATAAGATCCCTGTAGTTGCAAAGACTAAAGTCTCAAACCAAGAGATATTCTTTATAAAAGTTAAACCGCCACGCCCCCCTAAAATGGCTCGTTCTAACCCGCCCCCACATATCTACCTCACTATGTGGAAATATTTGCATAATGCCGCCCAAATGTGCACGCAAAGAAAGAAGGTGTGATTTCAGTAACTGCAGTTAGTGTTGAAGCAGCATGTCAGGGAGACGATGTGTGTTTCTGTGCGAAAGCAAAAGCCCTTTATTTGGCTTCCGGAAGTAGATGCAATTAGGAAATTTTAGATGCCTTACAACAGAACAGCCAATGCTGTTATGGAACGACCGTTCGTGACCTAGGAGAGGGATGTAATTCGACTTTGCTATTACATCCTGTCTGGCGCTTCTGAATCATCTAACTGTGTGCGATCGTGCGAGAAGTAGAGAGAGAGAGAGAAGAGAGAAAATGAGAGAAAGTGACAGAGAGAGAGAGAGAGAGAGAGAGAGAGAGAGAGAGAGAGAGAGAGGGGACGAGAGAGAGAGAGAGAGAGAGAGAGCGAGAGGCGAATACGAGAGAGAGAGAAGATAGCGATAATAGAGAGCGAGGAAGAGAGAGCGATAGAGAGAAAGAAAGTAGCGAGATGAGAGAGAGCGTGGTGAAGAGAGAGCGTATGGGGACGACAGAGAGAGATCATATAGAGAGCGAGAAAGAGAGAGCGTAAGCGCGAAAGAGAGAGCGTCGAGTATATAGCAATAGATGAGGCGAGAGAGAGAGAGAGAGAGAAAGAAAGAGAGAGAGAGAGAGAGAAGAGATGAGCGAGAAAGAGAGAGCGAGAGCGAGAAAGAGAGCGAGAGAGAGAAAGAGAGAGCGAGAGAGAGAGAGAGAGACAGAGAGAGAGAGAGAGGAGCGGGACGATAGAGAGAGAAGATGAGAGCTAGAAGAGAGAGCGATGAGCGAAGAAGAGAGATGCGAAGAGAGAGAAAGAGAGAGCTAGAGAGAGACAAGAGAGGAAGAAATAGAAAGAAGCCGAGAGAGAGAGAAAGGAGAGATAGAGAGCGAGATAGAGAGGAGAAAGAGAAGACACGCGAGATACAGCGAGAGAGAGAAAGGGGGTCACATCACAAACACATACCAGCTTCATCACTGTGTCCCCCTTTCGGGCTGTCTTTACATTTATTTTGAAAGCTGAAGCTGGCGATTATGGTAAGGGGCGTTACATTTCCGACGAGTGCTTGCGGTGTTCGGCCAATCACAATGCACTGGGTCAGCTGGCCAATCAGAGCAGACTGCGCTTGTCGGAAGGAGGGAGTTGTAGAAAACGAAGCGTTTGAGAGAGGCGGGGCATAGAGGACCTAAATAATGTACAGTATTTGAAAAAGAAGGTGTTTTTTGAACATTAAAGCATGTCAACATATTCTGTTACACCAAATACACAAAATAATTATCTTTAAAAAAGCATCATATGACCGCTTTAATGTAAGCAACAATGTGTTTTAATTAGAGCCCTGCACGGGCCTCGAATATAGGCCCTATATTGGCCCTATACACTTGTCCAACAGCCCGAGTCTGACTGGAGCCCATGCCTTTTTCTCTTTCTCTCTTCCCCAGTACACATTGCAGCCATTAAAATATAGTAGTCAATTTGAAGTGGATCAAAACCTTTCATCAAAGATGTCCTAAATCCAAGACAATAACCGTTCTTTTTTTAGGACAACTTTGATGAACTTTTTTCATCCACTTCAAATGTTGACTACTATAGATCTATAGAGTTTTGGTTTTTAATGGCAAAATGGTTATATTTATTTTAGTTTCTTTATTAAGTTAATTTAGAAATATGTTTGGAACATTTATTGTTTGTTAAATTCAAGTTTTTGCTCAGCGGCAGACATCGAGTTGAAATGTTTGATCAATTTAGCCTTCTCAAATCATCACGGCTTGCCTAAAATAAAATCTATAAATAGTTCAAGCATATAACAATATTAGTTTAAAGGGGTCATATGATGCTGCTAAAAAGAACATTATTTTGTGTATTTGGAGTAATGAAATGTGTTTATGCGGTTTTAGGTTCAAAAAACAAAATATTTTCCACATACTGTACATTATTATTTCCCCTTTATGCCCCGCCTTTCTGAAACGAATCTATTTTTACAAAGCTCATCTGTCTGAAAAGCGAGGTGTGCTGTGATTGGCCAGCTATCAAGTGCATTGTGATTGGCCGAATACCTCAAGCATGTGACGGAAATGTTACGCCCCTCACCATACTGTGATGAACCCCTGTCCAGCCGGAGTGACGACACAAAAACATGAAAACCCATTATAAACGAGGTGTTTGTAGCATCCAGTGGGGACATAATTACGGATTATAATGACTTATACTGTCTTTTTTTCACGTTGCGTTGCATCGCGCAGCGTAAACATAAAACCATGTCTGCATTTGTGATCGGAGAAATGACAAACAACAAGCGCTACTCTACACTGCCCAAAACTCACGTTTGAATCATCAGTGGCAAATCCTTTAAATAACAAAAACAGCCGGCATTGTAGTCTACTCTCCCAGGATCAGTAAACAGTCCTCCATAAAATGTGCTGCACACATCTGAATATTTGGGTTGAACTGTTCTGGAACAGTGTTGTAAATACAACTTAACCACTGATAGTTGATAGTTCTAGTCGTGTCCTCTTTTGGAAGACCAAACAAAGTAGTTTCGCTTTCACAACGAAAAAAACACAGCGGCCTAGCGTGAGCAGAGGGTTGATGAAACGTCTCTGCGGGCGAATTCGACTAAGGAAACGCAACCACATGGTGCGCGTACCCCGTGTCTTGGACCTGCTCCATCGTCCACGGTGAACCCCAATCCGTGATCCACACCACAGAAGTTTGTATTCCCTCGCACCAGACGGATCAGCCCGCATGACGCAGCGGATATCGTCCTCTTTTGGAAGGCAAACAAAGTAGTTTCGCTTTCACAGAGAAACACACAGCGCCTTCACAACATGGCGGCAGCGGCAACAACACTACAGCGAGAATAAAAGTTACGCCTTCTTTCTTTGCGTGAACATTTGGGCGGTGTTATGCAAATCTTCCCACATCGTGACGTAGACATGTGGGGGCGTGTTAGAACGAGCCGTTTTAGGTAGGTGTGGTTGACTCTTAACTTTTATAAAGAATATCTCTTTGGATTTGAGACTTTAGTCTTTGCAACTTTACAGATCTTCTTTATGCACCAAGAGCTTGTAACACTCCAAAGAGAAAGGAAAAATTTAAATCGCATCATATGACCCCTTTAAACATTTAACCTAGTTAAACGTACAATGTCAGACGCATATCAATAGTTTGTGCGGAGAGTGGAAGCTGAAACACTCTTTGCAGGACATGGAGGTGCTAGCACGATCACTTGCATGCTTTTCTTAACAGTGGAAACAACCGCCGTCATTTTTGCTCATAAATGTAAGAGTAATACATAATTCTACACTGTAAAAGGTCTACTTTTATTTGTGTGCACTCACAATGTCAACAAAATGTTATGCTTTTACAAAATAAAGAAAACATTCAGGATGCGCTTTCTGCCATCTCACAGACCTGCCAATCTTGGAAACTTTTTGAGGACCATCAGTGTGACGGGGTTTGGTGGGGGGGTATTCATATATTCCTAGATAGCTACATTATTACTGAAGCTCCTTTATGGCTAATGTCAAAATCGTAATTGCACAATGTGCAATATACAGGATTTAATGTTAAATATTTTCCAAAGGTTAGCAGGTCTGCACTCAGTCACACACACCTTTAACCACGTTTTTTCACAAGGTTCTGATGCTTGGGATTGCGAAAAAAAAAAAAAAAAACAACACTCAGTACACTTCCTGTACACTGCAGAAAAACATATAAGACGTCTCTTTCATTTTTTGGAAGAAGTATTATTTTTATGGATTGGCCATAAAAACATGTAATGTCTTCAACTGTAAGCCAGAGGGCGAAAATCCACATATGCTTCACAGAAGTAATAGAACGCTCCAGAAAATCCCTAATATGGACAAAAACCTCCAGTTGTCGCTGTAACTTATTTAAAAGAATATAGAACACGCTTTGATGATGTGAACATTACAGACAATAAACACTTGATGGTATCCGTGAGTATTTCCATTCGATTTAGACCGTATCATAGTACTGGGGAGCTGCTCCGAATATAGAGTAAAATATGGCTGACGATATGGCCAAAATGATATCACGATATATTTCTTCATTTCGGTCGATACGATATCATTCCGATATCGATATTAACACGCATTTATCTGAATTCTTGTAACATTATAAATGTCTTTATCATCACTTTTGATCATTTTAAAGCATCCTCCTTGCTAATAAAAGTATTAATTTCTATAATTTCTTTCCCAAAAAATAATAAAAATGATACTGAATGGAATAGTGTATAATGTTACAAAAGCTTTTTATTTCAGATAAATGCTGATCTTTGGATCTTTCTATTCAAAGAATCCTGAAAAAAAAAATTACTCAACGGTTTTAAATATCGATAATCAGCAAATCAGCATATTAAAATAATTTCTGAAGGATCATGTACACTGGGGGGGGGGGGGGGGGGAAGACTGGATTACTGATCTGAAAATTTACCCATGTATGATCACAGGAATAAATTACATTTTAAAAGTTATTAAACTATAAAGCATTTTAAATGGTAAAAATATTTCAACAGTTAACTGTTTTTGCTGTACTTTGGATCAAATAAATGCAGCCTTGGTGAGCAGAAGAGAATGCTGTCTTTAAAAAATTATATATATAAACAACAACAAAAACTGGAAATTTTGCTGGAGACCAAGGTTATTATAGTTTTGCATTTTAATATCGTTTTTATTTTAAAATATCGTTTCAAATTTGCAATAAAATTTAGTTTCGTTTTTATTATTTTCATTAATAATTTTGTTAGTTTTAGTTTAGTTTTTATTTTGGGAACACATTTCGATTTAGTTTTTATATATTTTAGTTTCAGTTTTAGTTTTAGTAAATAAAGTTTATTAGATTTAACAGATCACTTCCAGAGCGCAGGCCAAAGAAAGACGTAGGCTAATTTAACCTTAGTGATGCAAACGTATAGCGACACCAAATTAAGGCATGTTGAGATTGATTGGATGGTAAATGTATACAAATACACACCAAAATTAAGCAGTTGTGCCTTTTTAAATCTACACAAGTTGCTTTTACATTATATGTAAAACGCACTAGATTGAATGATAAATGTGTGTTGTGATATTTAATTAGAAAATAAATGTAGCTAATTTCTTTATATTATAGACTATGTCTTTCATCTTATTTAACTATAACCACTGTCGTGTCTTGCTCACTTTCCCACGAACAAACGCGCATAAATAAGTGTGACTAATGAAACTCAATAATAATGGCGGAGCCTCAACACTCGATTTGCAGCGTCGCTCGGTTTATGCGTCATTCTAAGCCATCGCCTATTAGAGTCGCTAGCCATCTTGCTGCTCCGAAGCACGATGACAACTTGAGCGCCTCGCGTTCCGCTTTTCTGTAGCCTATATCATTATCCTATCTTTTTAACGATTTATGATTCTTTCAATGGGCTGCTGAATGTCCCGGACTAACGGCCGCATAGCCTTATATTCCCTGCCTTGCGCAGAGTTTAAGGAGAGACAATGGGACTTAACAGTAAAGTCATATCTAAATATGTTCTTTTCATTTATGAAGATTTAAGTATGTTTATGCACATTTGTTCAAAACAGCCTGGCAGATTGTTCACAAGATGTAGGCAAAAGTTTGTATTGTATACAGAAGGATGCGCGTTCTTATCATTCCTCTGTTACGCTGCTTGTCTATTTCTCTGTTCTACTAGCCCAACGATTTAAGGGCCTTGCTCATGCTTTGGTGTGATTAGCCCTGTGTTACATGAGAAAATGAATCTGATATTTGCTTACGGAAGCTTCACCTCACGGTAATGCCTATGTATCGTGGACAGGAGGTGCGGTGTCGTCACGGGTCGCTGAAGGCGTAGTCTTCATCACCCCTCTCCGTTGAGTGGCCTCAACTCATGTCGGCGTACGAATAAATTGGTGCTGGCTTTGCCTGGATCCGGGACGCGGATGGGCCAGTCTTTCTATCCTAACTTTACCTTCGCCGAGCTGCCTTCAGGCTGATCTTTCTCTGCCGCCCTCTACTACTCCTGCTCCCGCGGTGTCTCCGTCTTCTCGTCTCGCCAGTCCAGACTGACCTACACGCGAACATTTGATCGGGTGTCTGGGCCGCTGTTAACGGTGCGCCTTACAGGGGTTCTGTGTGGCGAGGCCACCCCCCATGTCACGTTCTGTCACACGCGGGTATGCGCGTTTAGAGTGGATACACTGGTAATGTATATCGTAATATCGGAAATGTGTTTAAAAATCAGATCACCGTTATTGAAAAAAATTATATAACGATACATATTGATATTTAATTATTGTCCAGCCCTAGTTACAAAAATAACCTGCCTTATCATCTGATCGTGGTTGTATCTGTCTATTAGTGCTATTGGATCTTAGCGCTGCGTTACACTATTGACCACAACATTCTTTTGAATAGACTAGAAAACTTTGTTGGCTTTAATGGAAGTGCATTAGCATGGTTCAAATCAATATCTGACCGCCATCAATTCGTAGCAGTGAATGAAGAGATATCATATCGATCACAAGTACAGTATGGAGTACCTCAAGGCTCAGTAATAGGGCCGTTACTTTTCACGCTTTACATGTCACCCCTGGGAGATATCATCAGGAAACACAGTATTAGCTTTCACTGTTATGCTGATGATACCCGGCGAAACATACCAATTTGAAAAAACGGAATGCATAGTCGATATAAAAAAAACTGGATGAAGAGTAATTTCTTACTTTTGCTAAATTCTGAAAAAACAGGTGTTAATTATCGGACCTGAAACATTTGTAAAATCGCATTTTTCCATCCAAAAATATATTTTATTACGACTAAATTACAACCCATGCTCTCAATGTCAAATGCAGAAACGTTAATTCATGCGCTCACAACCTCAAGGTTAGATTATTGTAATGCTTTATTGGGTGGTTGTTCTGCGCACTTAATAAACAAACTCCAGCTGGTCCAAAATTCAGCAGCTAGAGTTCTTACTAGAACCCGGAATATGACCATATTATCCCGGTTCTGTCAACACTGCACTGGCACCCTATTAAACATCGTATAGATTTTAAAACCTTGCTTTTTACTTATAAAGCCCTGAATGGTTTATAGCACCTGAGTATTTGAACGAGCTCTTATTGCACTATAGTCCTCCACGTCCACTGCGTTCTCAAAACTCTGTCCATTTGATAATACCTAGAATATCAAAATCAACTGCGGGCGGCAGATCCTTTTCCTATTTAGCACCCAAACTCTGGAATAACCTACCTAACATCGTTCGGGAGAAAGACACAATCTGTCAGTTTAAATCTAGATTAAAGACCCATCTCTTTAACCTGTCTTACACATAACACACCAACACATTTCTAATATTCAAATACGTTAAAGTATTTTTAGGCTGCATTAATAGGTCAACCGTAACCGGGAACACTTCCCATAACACCCGATGTACTTTTTACATTGTTAGAAGAATGGCATCTACGTTAATATTAGTCTTTTTCTTTCTTATTCCGAGGTCACCGTAGCCACCAGATCCAGTCTGTAGCCAGATCAGATGGTGGATCAGCACCTATAGAGACAACCTCTACAGACCTGAATGTCAGCGGAGACCATGTCAAATAGATGAGCCCCAGAGACAGATCCCCAAATGAAGACCTGTCTCCTAGAAGGCCACCGGGTCTCCGCCATCTGACTTGCTGCAGCCTGGAACTGAATACTGGTTTTGTGCTGGTTAGGGATGTTAATTTCGGTTATTTTTCCTAACCGACGCTCATTAACCTACAAGATATTTTTGAAAGTAGAATTGACTTAAAGTGAAAGGATACGTGTCTGTGACCCGTTTAAAAGCTACTAATATTGGTTTCCAGGATTAATTTTACATGGCGGCAAAAGCAGCAACCACAGAACATGAGGATTTCACATTGTCATAGCACATCATGTACCTGCAGCGCTCGCTAGTGGATAAAAACAGAATAAGCTAGGCTATTCATATATATATATATATACATACACATGGGGCAAAAAAGTATTTAGTCATCCACCAATTGTGCAAGTTCTCTCACTTAAAAAGATGAGAGGCCTGTAATTTTCATCATAGTATACCTCAACTATGAGAGACAAACTGAAAATTTTTTTATTTTTTTTTTTATTTTAAAGATTGGTTAAATTCCTCGGTAAAATAGTATTTGGTCACCTACAAACAAGCAAGATTTCTGCTCTCACAGACCTGTAACTTCTTCTTTAAGAGGCTCATCTGTCCTTCACTCGTTACCTGTATTAATGGCATCTGTTTGAACTTGTTATCAGTTTAAAAGACACCTGTCCACAACCTCAAACAGTCACACTCCAAACTCAAGTTTGGCCAAGACCAAAGAGCTGTCAAAGGGTACCAGAAACAAAATTGTAGACCTGCAGTAGGCTGGGAAGACTGAATCTGTAATAGGTAAGCAGCTTGGTGTGAAGATATCAACTGTGGGAGCAATTATTAGAACATGGAAGACATACAAGACCACTGATAATCTCCCTCGTTCTGGGGCTCCACGCAAGATCTCACCCCGGGGGGTCAAAATGATCAAAAGAACTGTAAGCAAAAATCCCAGAACAACACGGGGGGACCTAGTGAATGACCTACAGAGAGCTGAGACCAAAGTAACAAAGGCTACCATCAGTAACACACTGCTCCGCTAGGGACTCAAATCCTGCAGTGCCAGACGTGTCTCCCTGCTTAAGCCAGTACATGTTCAGGCCCGTCTGAAGTTTGCTAGAGATTATTTGGATGATCCAGAAGAGGATTGGTAGAATGTCATATGGTCAGATGAAACCAAAATAGAACTTTTTGGTAAAAACTCACTTGTCGTGTTTGGAGGAGAAAGAATGCTGAGTTGCATCCAAGAACACCATACCTACTGTGAAGCATGTGGGTGGAAACATCATGCTTTGGGGCTGTTTTTCTGCAAAGGGACCAGGATGACTGGTCCGTGTAAACGAAAGAATGAATGGGGCCATGTATTGTGAGATTTTGAGTGAAAACTTCCTTCCATCAGCAAGGGTATTGAAGATGAAATGTGGCTGGGTCTTCCAGCATGACAATGATTCCAAACACACCGCCCGGGCAATGAAGTATTGGCTTCGTAAGAAGCATTTCAAGGTATTGGAGTGGCCTAGCCAGTCTCCAGATTTTAACCCCATAGAAAATCTTTGGAGGGATTTGAAAATCCATGTTGCCCAGCGACAGCCCCAAAACATTACTGCTCTAGAGGAGATCTGCATGAGGAATGGGCCAAAATACCAGCAACAGTGTGTGAAAACCTTGTGAAGACTTTTGACCTCTGTCATTGCCAACAAAGTGTTTATAACAAAGTATTGAGATGAAATTTGTTATTGACCAAATACTTATTTTCCAACATAATTTGCAAATAAATTCTTTAAAAATCCTATAATGTGATTTTCTGGATTTTTTTCTTCTCATTTTGTCTTTCATAGTTGAGGTATACCTATGATGAAATTACAGGCCTCTCTCATCTTTTTAAGTGTGAGAACTTTTGGTGGCTGACTAAATACTTTTTTTTTTTTTTCCCCCCACTGGTCTATATATGATTGAATATATATATATAAACAAATAAATAGGCCTATACAAGAAACGTATTTTTACTTAAATTAAGACAAATGAAAGAAAAACAATTAGCCTAGTATGCAGAGTTTCGATTCATTTTTGTGCTGCGCGAAAGGAAACAGATGGCAGAAAGCGGCATCTATTTTTCTTTAGGCTTATTTTACAACCTGTACACAAATAAAGGCAAACCTTTTACAATTCCTATCTTTAGAGGGAACTGTTAGAAGGGAAAAAAATTCAAGTGATTCTTCCGCGCAGCATGCATGCACATAGCATGCTACCTTGACATGCAGCCTGTTCATTATCATAATACAGGCAGTCAAGCAATGGAAACAAAATATGTAGTAAAAAAATGTAGGCTAAGTAAAATCTTTCCGTTAGGGTTAAGCGTTATCACCTTACCGCCTTGATGTTATGCAAAACATTTAGTTTTACGTGGATATTGGAACGCCAGTGAAGTAGCCTAGGCTACATAATAAATAATAATTTGCTATTCAAATACATCGAATATGGAAACATTTGATTTTGTGTCGAATGAGAGAGAACTGGCCCCCGACTGAGCCTGGTTTCTTCCAAGGTTTTTTCTCCATTCTGTCACCGATGGAGTTTTGGTTCCTTGCCGCTGTCGCCTCTGGCTTGCTTAGGTTGGGGACACTTCATTTCCAGCGATATTGTTGACTTGATTGCACAGATACTATTTAAACTGAACTGGATGTTGACATCACTGAATTCAATGATGAACTGCCTTTAACTGAAAAATGAGTGTTTACTATTGTCACTTTGTATTATTGACACTATTTTCCTAATTAATGTTGTACAGTTGCTTTGACACAATCTGTATTGTTAAAAGCGCTATATAAATAAAGGTGACTTGACAGCGAAAATATGTAGTTTTTCTGTGTTCTTCAAAGCCACCTAAGGTATTTTCATAATTATGTATATTTATAATCCACTGCTTATCAACATAGCCTTTTTTACAGTACAGAATATATTTTCTGCCTCATTCTGTGATAAGAAGCCACATCAGATCACAAAAGGAAGTTATTTCAAACACTAGACTGATGTTGGAGAGTAAAAACTTGTTATAATGTTCACTTTTGACATCAGGTATAAAAACGCTTCTCATTACAAGGGAAGATGTTCGCCGCGTGTTGCTTTTTCAAATGCACGTTATAAACGGGACTTGGGTCAATATGCGTACAGGTTGGCAGGTCTGCCATCTCGGTCTGGAGTTGGAGCGTCAATTGCAAACATTGCAATTGTGTTTTAAAATCCAACAACGAGCAGCATGAAACCATTCATCGGGATATGAAACAGCCAACAAGTATAATGATCCCAAACGTAACTACGGTGTGCTCTCTTCATTTTATCAAATGATCAGAATCACATCTATTCATTTTACAATCCTGCTACTAGTCTTTAATTTAGATTAAAAACCCCTTTAATTCGGGTGAGGAAGCTGGTGTTTTGAGTGGCATTTGCACATCCTGTCATGACTGTATGCCACTGCAATAGATGCATTTTTCAGTATTAAGGTTAATGATCATTCGATTAATTGATTGTTAATTTAATTTGCCACAGCCATATCATATTGCCCACTGAAGCTAAGCAGGGCTGAGCCTGGTCAGTACCTGGATGGGAGACCTCCTGGGAAAACTAGGTTGCTGCTGGAAGAGGTGTTAGTGAGGCCAGCAGGGGGTGCTCACCTTGTGGTCTGTGTGGGTCCTAATGCCCCAGTGTAGTGACGGGGACACTATACTGTCAAAAAGCACCGTCTTTCGGATGAGACGTTAAACCGAGGTCCTGACTCTCTGTGGTCATTAAAAATCCCATGGCACATCTCGTAAAGAGTAGGGGTGTAACCCCGGTGTCCTGGCCAAATTGCCCCCATGGCCCTTGTCAATCATGGCCTCCTAATAATCCCCATCCACTTGATTGGCTCTATGACTTTCTCTCCTCTCCACCTGTAGCTGGTGTGTGGTGAGCGCACTGGCGCCGTTGTCCTGTGGCTGCCGTCGCATCATCCAAGTGGATGCTGCACACTGGTGGTGGTTGAGGAGAGACCCCCCCACATGATTGTAAAGCGCTTTGGGTGTACAACAATACACAGTAAAGCGCTATATAAATGCATCATTCATTCATTCATTCATTGTTAATTTAAACGATGATCGATCATGGGAATGGTCGAAAATTGACATCTCTAGGCTGGAGACAGGCATTTAATATGCTAAGACTACTAAGTTAAATGCTAGTGTAATTTTAGTGTAATTGTTAGATAACATACTCACCGTCATCAATGAGTGATGCTGATTTCTCTCGGTCTCTGTCTCGCTGTCTCTCTCTCTCTCGTTCGTGTGGTGAATCTGGGCTTGGCTCTCGAGGAAGATGCATGCCTGTCTCGTAATCGAATCCGATTCTCTCTGCCTGTCTGCGAGCTTGCCGTAAAACAGCGGCACCTGCTTCTCGCAAGCGTAGTGCGGCGCGGTAGAAAACCGTGTCTTTGGCGTTGTACTTCAAACAGTTGTTGACGATCAACAGAAAGTCGCCCTCGAAAGCTTCGAAGCTGAGATAGCGATGCGACTCTAAACACTTCCACATGGTCTGGAAATCCATTGGGCGCTCGATGTGGTCCAGGTAATCTGGGACCTGGGGAATACACAACACAACCACACTCACAGTAAGGGTTATATCTGAAGTATTCAGATAACTTCATAACAGATGACAACTCTGGCATCAGAGCAAAAACAGCTTCACATTATGTTGTAAAGCATTTCCGAACATCACACAAACCAGATGAGAATCGTAAAAGCATGAACCATGGTCAGCCCAGGCGTACCTCTCTCCAATGAGTTCCTGCCTCGCTCTGCTTATCTTTACAAGAAACACAAGGAGAGAGTGATTTACCAAACCACCTCCGGTGTCGACAAGCACTAGGACCGCAAGAACTGACCCATCTGGATTAATTTAAGCCACAGAAGGTCAGTAGGTTTCGTGACTGGCTACAGCATAAATAAACCATCTAATGGACCACGGAACAAAGAACCTGGTATCTAGACAGAGTTCCGCACAGAATCGCACGGACCTCATGACCGCTTAACACATAAATTGATAATCCCGTCAACAAAAGAGACAATTTTATAGCTCCCTGTCCAGCAGGAGAAACTTGGAAGACTCTCAACTCTGACACAAAATTGACCTCAGGACACCTCCCCCTTTTCCCCTTTGCGTTCCAAAGAAAAGGACGATTTCTGAGACAATCGTTGAAAATCATTTAAAGTATCGAAGCATAGATATGCCCAAATAACATGTTGTATGTCTTATATATATATGCTTGATGTGTTCATTTAAACGGTGCAATGTTAATCAGTGTTTATTACCCCTTTTTAGGAAATGAGGATATTAAAATGTGTGTAATATGTGAAGTTTAATCTTGAACGAATGGAAACGACAATTGCAGAATGTTGAAATGAAGTAAACTTTAATAGTATGTACAATACTTGCTTTTAAGAGACTTTATAGGAGTATTAACAACTTTTATAGATGGTGTCCTCATGTGATGAATTGAAGCCTCTTGTTAATGTATGCATGCTCCGCCTGTGCAAGAAGGCGATTGGAAGGTCGCCTCGTGGGATGGACTTATGCAGCGGAACAAAAACCCAATGCAAGACAGACTCGAGTGCTTGCTGCTGCTTCTTCTGCTTCTCGCCGGTCGCCTGTAACGAGCACTCCAACGGGTGCTCACGCGCTTACCATCAAAAGAGACCACCACCATCTCAAACTCAAACACTTCAATTGGAACTTCGCGATCTTCAAAGAACTTAACACAAACTCAGACTGTAGCAAACTGCTGAAGCCTCCGCGTCATAAAGAAACCAACCAATCCAACGAGGGGTTTCCCAAAGAAAAGACGTCATCCAAAGGTCACCTCAGCGACCAATCAGCAATGGAATTCCCTCAGCGGCCAGCCGGGAAGCCCAGTAACGACGTCATCTCAACTTTTCGGCTGTCAACCACGCAGAATGCAAGTAAACGAACCATCTTCTCTCTCTGAACTGGTGTCAAGCTATTTTGAAAAGTAAACATAAGACAAACCTGTGCTTTGTGATTTTCTCAGGTCACAAGTAAAGGAACGGTAGCAAATATCTTGCTAAAACTTTGGGCTTTCCTCAGAACTCCGTTAACATAATTTCCTTCCTCTGAAACTGTATGTTTGTGTGTATTTGTGTTTTAGCTTAGTTTGATGTAATCTAGAATAGCCAATAAAATTCATGTTTCATTTATAAACAATAATGTTGGTGTCATATAATTTCAAGGTTAAACCTTTGCCAAAAGCTCCTTGCTAGCTGCCTAGCTCGTAGCTTACTCATAATAATTACCCCTCTAAGAGCTAACAAATTATCATAAGTGTGTTGACCGTGGCCAGGAAAACACATATTTAATTTGTTAAAATATACTGAGAATCACCGGCTCGCTGGACGACCCTTGATTTAAAGTGTAAACTATCAAATTTAGAATCAGTTCGAATCAGGTTGAATTAGGCTCTTCAGATCCTAGTCCTCTAAAACCTGAATTAATAATAATTAATTCCCTTACAACTGAGTTAAAATTCCTTACAATGTAACGCAGAAAACATAAAAACAAAAGACAAAAAGCAGTAGAATTACTATGCAATGAAGATTTCCAACTCATGGATGAATCACCTTCATCAGGCTATTGATTGAATGCTTATAATTTAGCACCATTCCAGCAACCACAGCTATATTCATGGCGAGAAACAAGTGGAAAATAGAAAAAAATGAAATTAAAAAAAATCTACAATGTTTTTAAAGAAATCCCCCACCCCCCCAAAAAAAATTTAAGAAAAACTAAACCTGGCCTTTTTTTTTATAACAATTAACTGAAAAGTAAAATACCCTAGAGGAGTTTGAGACACCTCTGTAAGGGCTGTGTGTGTGTACCTCACTTAAAGGTACAGGCTCAGTGAAGAAGTTATTGGTGTCCCGCTCTTGCAGTTGTTCCAATGCGTTTCGCAAAAACACCAGGAACGGAGTCAACCGCATCTCTAATGCCACCTCCTGCATTTTGATCTGAACAAACACAGAAATATACGTCAGTCAAAACAACACAATGCAAGTGAAATTATACAAAAAATACTTTTCTTACACATAGCACAAATGAGTCATTCCCTCACTGATCAACGACTAACTTTAAGCTCTAGTAGGCATCCTCTTCATTTCTTGCCATTGTAAAAATAAAACATGAACATTAACTGTTGTTTGCAACCCATTTTACATGCACAATTTGAGGTATTTATGAGAGAAACAGGATATTTATCAAAAATAAATGCAGGACAGGACTTTATTTCATCCACTGAGAATTAATTGGGCGATGAAAAAAAACCCCATCAGAATGGTGTCAGACAAAACGTGAATTCACTAAAATGCCTGCACATCTATTTGACTATTGGATAACAGTAAGACCAGCGACTGGTTGCAAGAAAGGTTTTCTTAACTTCAGGAGTTTGTTGCAACTGGATGTCAGGGGGGCTCAATTTTAATTTAATGCTGACTTATGGTCTTGTTTTGGGGGGCTGAAAACTGCTTGACCAATTCATAGAATGAAACCACATACTTACTCACTTTTAAGGATGATGTCTAACACCGTGTCCCAACTACACGCGACGGGGCGACACATGATAAAAGGCTTTTTCATGTTAATCAGAGGTTTTGTCCTAACTAGCTGTGACCGCGATACGCAAAATTTCTATTTTAGAAACGGTTCCCGCGAAGTCGCGGCTGGAACAACATACAAACTATATGACAGTAGATAATCTCACATACTGATTGTGTGCTTTATTCAATGTTAAAAGTGTCTAATAGGAGTTTAAATATAATTTTGTGTGACCTTATAGCCATACTGAAAGCAACAACAGACAGTTTACCTCAGATTAAATAATACACTGCAAAATTACAACTGCAATAAATAATGTTATGTGATTAATGTTTTAAATACATTTATGAATATACAAATAAGAAATGTTGGGGGGGAAATGTATACTTTTCAACATACTAAACCACCAGCAGGTGGCGGTAAGTCACTTAATGAGTGAGTCATTCATTCAACCGATTCGTTCAAAACGCTGAATCATTCAGGAACAAAACACCGCCGAGTGTTGCTTGGAGATTGTGCGATACTTCTGCTGTGTTCCTTGTTCGGAACTATTTTCATTGGTGAAACAGAACAAAACAGTAAATATTGTGTCTAAAATGTAAGTAACTTAACTTCACTAACTAACTTTAATTGTTTATTGAACTAAAATCAATTTAACATTTGCAATCGTGAGAATATTGAGCAAAATAGCTCACTTGGTGTTATTTAACTATATCATGTTATAAATAAACTACATATTTTGATACCTCAGTGTGTTTCTTTAGAGTTTCTTTATGTGTGCTGTTACACTCATTTGTTTTGAAGTGAACAGAAAGAGAACAGAAATACCATTCCATTATCAATCGCTGTTTACGTTGAATGTAATAAAATCAGAAGTATCATTCTTTCGTTTCGATGCTTCGCTGGTTATTTTGTTTTAATCAGGATGTTTGGATGAAAAACAATCTTCGGTCTGTCCAATGATTGTAAACGGTCATTAGTTCCGTCAGACTGAAGATATTTTAGCGGTAATGTGACCAAACATATTTAAGACCCATCGAATCTGAATTTAAGACAATTTAAAGGTGCAGTAGGAGATCTTGGAAAATGTTAACTTTAGCCTGATAGCACTGAAAGCGAACGTCCCACCCTCCCTGCAATCGCCAGCCAAAGCCACGCCCCCTGAACGCATTTACGCTCACAGACCAGAGACAACATTACTACTGTAGTGTCTGGACCAATCAGACACACCATTTTTCATTTGATTTAACAAATCAATTATTCATTAGATTAACAAAATATTCACAGACCCCTCACCCAATAAACATGCTGGGTGCCAGGATGTCTGCGAACGAACAGGCCTCTGATTCCATGGCAACCAATCACTGGTTTTATTGCCCAAAGGAATGTGGGTAGAGAAACTCACCCATTTTCCTCATAAGACAGACACATAATGCCAAGAGAAATGGACTGTTCTCTAATTAATTCATAGGAAAACCTTTCTTTGAATGAGCACACATATACTTCAGTTCATTGTGTATGTTGTTACTGTCCTTTTATATTTTCTTTTATATTGTATACTGTTTTATGCGGCTTATGATGGAACCACTCGTTCCTATCATCTTACCTATATGTAATCCTACCAAGTTTAATATCTATGAATCATACTCTGATGTCTTTGTTGTTTTTCTCCTTATATTCTCTTGGTTTTGGATAGAGTGGTATAAGGTTGGACATAGGCATATCATTAGTGTTCTGAGAATCTCTGGTAATGTTGATTCAAGTTCCATATGCAAATTACCATGCTTTTACACAGGGTCATAAAACGTCCCCATATTTCCAACTCCACTTGGAATTTCAGCCTTTCCTCATTGGACCACCCACATTGGATAGGCAGGGAATCTTCTCAGACCTAAAGAAACTCCCTCAGTTAACCCGCCATCCAGTCTGTCTGCGGTTTGGTTAGATTCTGAGACATGATATTGAGCTCCAATGCTCCAGGACATCTTAAGTTCGTGCCAGGCTTCGGCCTCGATTTTTCCATTCATCAAGATTCTCTGACTCAAACTGGTTCTTTTTCATCAACCAACTTCAGCAAAGATCAACCTGAGCCTTCAGATTGCATCAAGCCTCTCTTTCAGACAGACAAGACGTGCAAGTATCAAATTTAGTCTTATTCTGTTCCCTCAGGCTGGAGAATTCTGCTGAATATCAACTGTTACCATAGCTTCCTATTTTTTTTCTCTTCTTTTACAGCCTAAACTTTAACCCTTTTCCTATAACCAACTGTATTTGTGTGTGTGTGTTTGTGTGTTTATGTAGTATGTTAGTCTAGTTTAAGTGTTTTTGTAGTTAATAAAGTCTTACTTGTATCACACTTGATGTTGTTCATTGTTTGCTCATAACTGGAGTCCCTTAATCATGCAGATTTATGCTACAGGCTCGGTGTAGAATTGTACAGTAAGAAAGTTATTTCCCTTAACCAGGAAACCAACGTTCTTAGAATTGACAAGACAGTTGACCCCGGAGAGGTCAAGTAAATACTTACAGCGGATCTAAATATTTATAATTATTTATAACTAGTTATGATTAATTATCAATATTTCCTCTTTGAGCTCATTCGCTACAGAATGGTGGAGGACGCAAGGCATGATAAAACAAAGGTTATGAGTTTAAAACAATGTCAACCTAAAAGTGTGTGCTTGATATTCCAGGTTAGAATAGGGCGTGACTTGAGAAGCGCTGTTGTGTCCCTATTTGCTGGCTTGTTTAAATGCAGATAAAGTAGGGGCTTGAATTGGTACCTCTATTATTATGATTGAAAGAGTCTTTATGTATTTCATGCTTAATGTTCTCATTGGAACGTTTACCTCATGTAACGTTTAAGTATTAAAGTAAATAACATAAGTCTGTTCTGACTAACCTACGTCTGAATCTCATCCAGCGGCATGTCCAAACTGTACCATAATGTATAATGTTTTAGTGAAGAAATCACAAAATTGCAGTGTTGTTTAAATTGTTTCTGAAGAAGGATTCTCAGTACAGTTATATCAGGGTAGATTTGAGTGATGCTCCTCTTTCTACAGCATAAAGGCCTTATAGCTTATAATTAGATTGATGCAATTCATCTACACTTTCACTGTATATATACAAGCCTAGCAACCTGGTGGTCATTACTGTGTTTCACCCGCTGAGTGAAATTAAAGGTGTAATAATGTACTTTAGTATTCATGTGTGAGGCAAACATAACTACATACAGTGGGGCAAAAAGTAGTTAGTCAGCCACCAATTGTGCAAGTTTTCCCACTTAAAAATATGAGAGAGGCCTTTAATTTTCATCATAGTTATACCTCAACTATTAGAGACAAAATGAGAAAAAAAATCCAGAAAATCACATTGTAGGATTTTTAAAGACTTAATTGGTAAATTCCTCGGTAAAATAAGTATTGGTCACCTACAAACAAGCAAGATTGCTGGCTCTCACAGACCTGTAACAACTTATTTAAGAGGCTCCTCTGTCCTCCACTCGTTACCTGTATTAATGGCATCCGTTTTGAACTCGTTATCAGTATAAAAGACATCTGTCCACAACCTCAAACAGTCACACTCCAAACACACACCATGCCAAGACCAAAGAGCTGTCAAAGGACACCAGAAACAAAATTTTAGACCTGCACCGGGTTGGGAAGACTGAATCTGCAATAGGTACGCAGCTTGGTGTGAAGAAATCAACTGTGGGAGCACTTATTAGAAAATGGAATACATACAAGACCACTGATAATCTCCCTCGATCTGGGGCGCCACACAAGATCTCACCCCGTGGGGTCAAAAAACACAAGAACTGTGAGCAAAAATCCCAAAACCACACGGGGGACCTAGTGAATGACATGCAGAGAGCTGGGACCAAAGTAACAAAGGCTACCATCAGTAACACTGCGCCGCCAGGGATTCAAATCCTGCAGTGCCAGACGTGTTCTCCTGCTTAAGCCAGTACATGTCCAAGCCTGTCTTAAGTTTGCTAGAGAGCATTTGGATGAAGAGGATTGGGAGAATGTCATATGTTCAGATGAAACCAAAATAGAACTTTTTTGGTAAAAACTCAACTTGTCTTGTTTGGAGGAGAAAGAATGCTGAGTTGTGTAGTTTGCATCCAAAGAACACCATACCCTCTGTGAAGCATGGGGGTGGAAACATCAGGCTTTGGGGCTGTTTTTCTGCAAAGGGACTAGGACGACTGATCCGTGTAAACGAAAAATGAATGGGGCCATGTATCGTGAGATTTTGAGTGAAAACCTTCTTCCATCAGCAAGGGCATTGAAGATTATACGTGGCTGGGTCTTTCAGCATGACATGATCCCAAACACACCGCCCGGGCAACGAATGAGTGGCTTCGTAAGAAGCATTTCAAGGTATTGGAGTGGCCTAGCCAGTCTCCAGATTTTAACCCCATAGAAAATCTTTGGAGGGATTTGAAAATCTGTGTTGCCCAGCGACAGCCCAAAACATTACTGCTCTAGAGGAGATCTGCATGGAGGAATGGGATAAAATACCAGCAACAGTGTGTGAAAAACCTTGTGAAGACTTACAGAAAACGTTTGACCTCTGTCATTGCCAATAAAGGTTATATAACAAAGTATTGAGATTAAATTTTTGTTATTGACCAAATTACTTATTTTCCACCATAATTTGCAAAAAAAATTCTTTAAAAATCCTACAATGTGAATTTCTGGATTTTTTTCCTTCCCTACATTGTGATTTTCTGGATTTTTTTTCTCTCATAGTTGAGGTATACCTATGAAAATTACAGCCCTCTCTCATCTTTTTAAGTGGGAGACTTGCACAATTGGTGGCTGACTAAATAGTAAATACTTTTTTTCCCCACTGTATATTTTTAAACCGGCTTAACTTACAGAACCCTTTTTGTAATTCTTTAAACAAGTGCTAGAAGTTTATTGTTAAATTAGAGAAGCACTCACAGAAATGCTTATGTAATGCAACAAGTCTTGAAGGACTGAAAGCACCACATTCTAAAACTGTGGGCAACTTTTTAAAAATAGGCAGACACTAAACTGCTTGAATTGCACTGGCATGCATTGGTTACCGGTGGTGCTGACGTGACAACAACTTGTCACAGGAAGTGCTAACTCCCCATAGCACACGCGTCACCTGGTGATGCCATGCTGTAAACAAACCACCTTATGCTAAGTCGTGCTAAGCTAGCACGACTTAGCATAGTTTCACCTTAGGCTAAGCTACCAAATAGCTTTAAAAAATTAGGGGTTAGCACTCTTTAATTGAAGCTTTTAAATACAGCATGTGTGTATGCAGTGTGAAGTAATTCTAACTTAAACTAATCACTGATTTCTGATTTTTCACTTTCTTTTTCTGTTCTTTTCTATGTTTCCCCATTCGTTCATTTGTCTCAGCGAATGTAACAATCTTAGATGTATCCTTCCTGAATGCTATTGCTCAGCTACTAGTTAACTCTATCTAAATTGAATTACATTTTAACTGTCTATCTAGAGAAAGAATTATACGTTTTGGTTGTTTTTAGAATACCAACAGTGAATACCCTCACGTAGGGCGGGGCACACACATGGGAGCTGAACACGCAGCTTTGACCAGCCATGGTGTGTTGCCCAACACAAAGCTTACAGTTAATCACTAGTGCTACTGATTGTTCCTAATACCAGATTGATTACCCTATTTTAATAATAGCAGTCAGCTAATTTTAAATCCATTTACATGTTATGCCCTTTTTGCTCCCCTTTGATTTGATGTTCTCTCTGAACCTCAAAAGGAACCAGAGACACTTTTATTTTTGATTTATTTTCAACATGTGCTCTAATTTTATGACCCTGTTACACAAGTCATCTAGACAAATACTAGGGCATAACTATAGTCCTGAGCACCAAGTAATAAGTATAATCTGAATAGGAATGCTCTCCTTTTCCCTCTTCTATTTCACTTCTTCAGAGATTGAGCCTGTTGTGAACCATCAGTAGAACTAAGTTCCGAATGATAATTTGACAATAAGAACAGTCTTAAGTCATCAATCAGAACTTTGTTTATGCCCTTTTCAGCAAACATATGCTGACCCAAACCTATCTTAGCATTCTGTCATCCACAGCTAAGATAATAACCTAATACTTCAGCTAACAACACCTGGCAAAACCTAGCTGTAAAACCTAGCTCCACACTCTGTTTGATCTTGTATTAGTCTCTAGCCCTTACTCTCAACACGAGTTTGCCAAAATGTTGCAGATGCTCAGTCTAACTGCCCAGATGGCAGACCAAGAGGACTGGCCAGGTGTTGTGAGGAACACCCTTCTACCCAGGGCTGCCGACAACCTACTGCACCAGAGCCAAAAGCAACTGGACACTGAGGGAAGAGTACTACTGACTCATGACTCAAGCGAGAGTTATGGCTACAAAGAGCTCACCAAGGTCATCATCTTCCTGGCCAACAAACTTATGGGTCTGAAACAGGAGGTAAATGATCTCAAGCAACAGATCATGGCGGTATCCCAAAAGGACCCTAGCAGAATGGAGTTACAGGAGGAAATCAATAGACTTCAAAAGGCTCTGAAAGCTGCTGAACAGCAAGAGCACCTGGAAAAGGCAGCCAGAAAGGACCTGGAAAGGAAACTTACCCACACAAAATTACTATTAAAGCAGCAAATTCTGAGCTCTTAGACAAAGTTGCCAGAATTGAGACTCTGATCCAGCAGCTGAACAACACCCAAGACAAACTTGACATGGTCCAAAGAGAACTCAGGTACTCTTATAGGCTGCAAAAGGAAACACAGTGGGAGAGACACCTTACTCCTGCACCCTCACTCAGAAAAAAAAGAAAAAAACAGTGCACTCCGCAAGTGCACCAAGCTTTCGACGGCGGGAGCCAGCACTTTCTCAAGTCAAGTCTGCTTTATTGTCAATTCTTCCACATGTACAGCACATACACACAGAGAATTGAAACTGTGTTACTCTCAGACCCTTGGTGCATACAGATAACACTAACAGTAGAACATAAATACAGATAGATACAGATTAAATATAAAATACAACTATACAAATATACAAATAAGGTAAGATATAAAAAATACATAAAGCAGCACAAGTCACATGGCAGATAGAGTGCAAACTAGTGAAGTAAATAACAGTGCAGATATAATGATTTGTAGTGCAAAACAGCTTATTCAGACTGATTAAAGTGACAGTGTGTGTGTGTATTTGGGAGGGGGGAGTGAGAGAGTCCGTTAGAGGGTCAGAGTTCAGTGGTGCGTGGGGCAAAAGAGGGGGGGGGGGCAAGGTCGGGAGGGAGTTCAGCTTCCTGACAGCCTGATGGATGAAGCTGTCCTTCAGTCTGCTGGTCCTGGCCTGGAGACTCCGCAGTCTCCTCCCTGATGGCAGCAGACTGAAGAAGCTGTGTGTCGGTGGTGGTATCACCTGCAATGCAGAGGGCTTTGCAGGTGAGACGGGTGTTGCAAATGTCCTGGAGGGAGGGGAGAGAGGCACAAACGATCTTTCTTAGCTGCTCTCACTATGCGTTGAAGTGTCTTGCAGCAGGACGCATTGCGGGCGCCATACCACACAGTGATGCAGCGGGTCAGGATGCTCTCGATGGTGCCTCTGGAGAAGGTGCACATGATGGGGGCCGGGACTCTGGCTCTTCTCAGTTTGCGGAGGAAGTAGAGATGCTGCTGTGCTTTCTTGGCCAGTGCTGCGGTGTTGTCAGTCCAGGAGAGGTCCTCTGTGATGTGCACACCCAGGAACTTGATGCTGCTCACTCTCTCCACAGTTGCACCATTGATGGTCAGAGGAGCATGCTGAGTGCGCACTCTCGAAGTCAACAACAATCTCCTTCGTCTTCTCCACATTCAGAGAGATATTGTTGTTGACCTTCAGGATCATGCTGCGTGCGGAGCACTCTCCTGAAGTCAACAACAATCTCCTTCGTCTGCTCCACATTCAGAGAGAGATTGTTGTCACTGCACCACCCGGCCAGGCGGCTCACCTCGTTCCTGTAGTTTGTCTCATCTCTGTTGTTAATGAGACCCACTACAGTCGTGTCATTCGCAAACTTAAACTTAGGTTGGAGTTGTGTGACGGTGTGCAGTCGTGTGTCAGCAGAGTGAAGAGGAGGGAGCTCAGCACACATCCTTGGGGGGCCCCAGTGTTCAGTGTGATGGTGCTGGATGTGTTACTGCCGACCCGAACTGCCTGAGGTCAGAAAGTCAGAAAGTCCAACAGTTGCACAGCGAAGTGTTGAGCCCCAACTGGACCAGTTTGTGAATGAGCTGTTGAGGG
>JADLZN010000125.1:89907-166949 GCA_018155175.1 Sinocyclocheilus anophthalmus
TTTGCGCCTTTTTACAAAGGTGTGTTTGAACTAAGAAGCTGATGTTTCCTTCAGACTGTAGATCGGCTGAATATCAAATGGTACCATAGCTTCATATTTTTATTTCTCTTCTTTTTACTGCCTAACTTAACTCCTTTTCTATCCCAACTGTAGTATGTTAGACTAGTTTAAGTGTTATGTAGTTAATAAAGTCTTACTTTGTATCACACTTGACGTTGTTCATTGTTTGCTAATAACGGGAGTCACTTAATCATGCAGATTTATGCTACAGGCTCGGTGTAGAATTGTACAGTAAGAAAGTTATTTCGCTTAACCAGGAAATTAACGTTCTTAGAAATAACAGAGAGTTAACACTGAGAGGTCAAATGAATGCTTACAGCAGATCTAAATATTTATAACTAATTATAACTAGTTATGATTAATTATCCATATTTCCCCTTCGAGCTGATTCGCTACAATAGGCTACATCAGCGGTTCCCAATTCCAGCCCATGTTGAAGTGAAGTAAACCCCTGCTCAGGGAGTAGGGAGCAATGAACTCTGTGTAGGGATCATATCGATCGGAAAAGTTCATGCACGTAGCTCACTTCTAACGATCTGGCGCGAGAGGACTGGATTAACCGCTGGGCTACATCATGTGTCATTCACCGGTGAGAAAACTTTAAAAGCACTACAATACCAGGAAGGAAAGTTGGGTTGTTGATGTTTGTCTGCCATCCTCACACTGTCTGCACAGCGTGCGTGAACGCGCTGATGACGTATCCTGTCTGCACGAACAGGGTGCGCAGAGGTATGGTAATACATACGTTGACAGGCAGGTAGAAAAGCCAATTAAAACGCTAGGACCGAGCGTTTTGATTGGACGAACATTTCTTGATCCTATGCTTTCCACAGAATATATAAATACAGACAAATACATTTAGACCACTTAACTTAATGATCGCTATCGGGATGTGAAGAGACTTTCAACCAGCATAACAAAAACATTTTCTGAAGACAATCACCTATTGCACCTTTAAGACTTTTTAAGGACTTTTATTAGGAAAACATTATTTAAGACTTTTTAAGGACCCACGGACACCCTGAATAAACCATGCTTAATGGACAAAGGGATTCAGCAGAGAGAACATGTTGGAGGATCTTCCCCTAGTATGAAAAACTTGTGTCGTCGTGTGTAGTTAGGACACGGTGACGAGTCTTACGGTCTCTCTCTTGAGCTTCTCTCTCTTGCGGATTAGCTCCACCAGCAGTCGGGCTCGTTCCAGGTCGTGCCGGAGTCTCTGCCACGCTTTTAGCTGCTCCTTCAACACCGAGTGCTTCTCCTGGCCGTCCCTCTGCTCAAACACACAAACACAGCGTAAGTGAGAAGCTCCTGCTTGCGTTCTCCCAGCGATCTCTTGTACGCACCGTGGTGGGGAGCGGCTCAGCGTTGCGCTGGGACTGCAGGTGCGTCTGGAGACGCCGCAGGAGAGGAACGCCGTTGCGGCTCTGTCTCTTCAGCGTCCAGTAGCTGTGCAGCCTCTGCATGAACTGACCCTTCCTCTGCACCGTCAGGTTACTGGTGATCTTACTCAACCTGAAGCAGAAGACACCACACTAAAGCTTCTGGAGTGCTCTGCACACGTCATCTGACCATTGCATTTCCTTAAGAACCATTGAACGCTTGAAAATACACTGCCGTTCAAACTTTTGGGATCAGTAACCTTTTTAAAGAAGTCTCTTATGCTCACCAAGTCTGTTTTTATTTGATCAAAAATACAGAAAAAAGGTTTTGTGAAATATTGTTGATTTAAAAACAGTTCTATTTAAATATAATTTAAAATAACTTATTCCTGTGAAGTAAAGCTGAATTTTCAGCATCATTATCAGTCCGTGTACATGATCCTTCAGAAATTATTATAATATGCTGATTTATTATCAGTGCTGGAAATGTTGTGTGCTAATATTTTTGGGACTGTGATATTTTTCCAGATCCTTGAAAATTAACAAAAAAACCTCTAAATAGAAATGTTGTTACACTATGAACTACTATCAAAAAGTTGGGGTTACGGCGTTTTTCCTCTCTTTTTTTTTTTTTGAATAATGGTTTTAACTTTGTATCATCAAAGAACAAGAAAAACGCAGAGGTGAAAATAAAATATTAAGGCAGCACAACAGTTTCCAGCACTGATAATAAATCAGCATATATTATTATGATTTCTGAAGATCATATGACACTGAAGACAGGAGTAATGATGCTGAAAATACTGAGCTGTGTTACAGATATATTAATACAGGAAACCGATATTAGATATTGCCATAATATTTCACAATATTATTATTTATTTTTTCTGTATTTTTGATCAAATACATAGAGCCTTGATGAGCATTTATTTCACTTGAAAAAAAGGAAAAAAAAATAAAAAAAAAAAAAAGGGCCTTCAGTGTCATTACTCAAAGTTAGAGTAACATTACATTATAGGGGTAATTTATTAATATGTGACCCTGGACCACAAAACCAGTCATACGGGTCAATTTTCTGAAATTTAGATTTTATACATCACCTGAAAGCTGAATTAAGCTTTGAAATAAGCTTTCCATTGATGTATGGTTTGTTATGATAGGACAATATTTGGCCGAGATACAACTATTTGAAAATCTGGAATCTGAGGGAGCAAAAAAAATCAAAATATTGAGAAAATCATCTTTAAAGTTGTTCAAATGAAGTTCTCAGCAATACATATTACTAATTAAAAAATTAGGTTTTGATATATTTATGGTAAGAAATGTACAGAATATCTTGATGGAACATGATCTTTACTTAATATCCTATGATTTTTGGCATAAAAGAAAAATGGATAATTTTGACCCATACAATGTATTTTTGGCTATTGCTACAAATATACCCCAGCGACTTGAGACTGCTTTTGTGCTCCAGGGTTGCATATTATTTTGGGATCAAAGCCGATATCGTGCATACTTGTGCGGTGGAATACATGGCACTGACACCACCGGCGCGGCCGCTCTCCTCTCGGCCAGGATCTTTCTGGCCTTCTTCATCTTCAGCCGTGACTTTGCTTTGGCCCTCTTGGCGCGCTCTGAGCTCCAGCCCTTCCCGTCTTCCTCGCCTCCCGCCACATCCTCCTCATCCTCCGCCTCGCCCTCACTGTGGGAGGAGCCTGCGCTGGCCCCTCCCACACCCCCCAGCGGTTGGGCGGAGCCTGGCGGCGTGTGGATGTCGCAGTAGGCTGTTTTGCGCACGCTAAATGAAGTCCCGTTAGCGCCGGTCTCGCGCACAGGCTCCATCTTCATGTAGAGGCCGGCCTGCTGAGCGCAGGTGACGTGGAAGGCGGTGTAGCAGTTGGCTTTGTGGCACTGGATGCAGGCACCAGAGCCGCGCTGTTTACAGATGTAGCAGGTCAGCTTCCAGCGGGCAGGAGGGATGTGCTCGATGCTGTCGATGGGCTCCAGGAAGACCGTATTAGCAAAACACACCTGTCAGGACAGCAGGAAATGATTATTAGCGAAACACATCACCTGAACTGTTAAACCAGACATAATGTGAGGAAGCGCTGGACAAAACGGCCTTCATTTGGCAGCGGGTTATTATCGTTAAAAACAAGCCATAAACAAAAATTAAAAAAAACCGTATTACCTAACTATATATATTTTTGTTAATTTTTAAATTTATTATATACTATATATATCTATATATATGTATATAATATACTGCTTATTATATATATATATTATATATATATATAATATCATATCTTATTTCAGCTAGATGCCAAGGCAGACTTTACTTTGCTAAATAACCTCAAAACACAAACTAGGGATGCACTGATTCTATTTGGCAGCAGGGCTGGGTTAACAATATCGATTTCATGAGCGATCTTCATGTTGATGATGTGATATCGATTCTAAAATCCCAAGATCGACCTTTCAGTCTATGCTGCTTTTTGTTGATGCATCACAACATCACTAAACATTTTTTTTGTAATAAGGAAAGAAACAACGCTTTTAAACTGACAATTTTATCAAAAACTTCAAGCAATAAATGCTGTTTTAATGTGGTGTGACAGATCACTGTAGCATCTCAGTTTAAGCGGCACATGAACTGACCATCTTTTCCTCTTTACAATTTGGTACAACACAAAATAAACATGAACAAAGGCATGTTGAAAGAAACAGAACAACTTACTAACATGCATCATGTCTCATGTAATCGATCAAATCAGTGGAAAGATGTAAATAAAACAATGTCCCATAACGTCACATTTACCTCAGGAAAAACATTCAATGTCCATAGCATATCAATGTCAATAACTCTAGAAAGGAGCATTTTGCTAAATATATGCACTATATCACATATTCTTTATATTTTTTACTTTAGCTGTTAGTGTCTTCATTATTGAATGCATGTTTGAATAAATTTGTCATGAAAGTAATTTAAGACAGCTACCATTTAAATGTTTATATTTCAGCAACGAATTGGAAAAGAAACACTTACATCATTATAAAAGTTGCTATGTGCAGTTTAACTAATTGCATTAAACTAAGATTTTTTTTATTGTTATTGTTTTATCGTTTTGATGACCGTCAAACCAGTCATCAAAACTATGACCGGTTGAGTAACAAGATAAATTCACCATAGGTATATTACGTTCATATTTTAATTATCATTATAACCGTATTCGATTACTGCGATTTGAACAGCTGAGGATAAATAAACACTGTCCAGCATAAATCAGAGTTTTCAGTAACACGCAGCAGCAGAGCAGTTTCGTTTTGTGTGAAAACATGGCGTAAAGCTGGGAGCTTTTGTAAGAGTGGTAAGGGAATTATACAAATGAATATATGAATTAATTAATTATATGAATGTACCTCTGAAGGTTCTGACTGTCTTCAGAAAAGATTTGATGGCATTTTGTTTTCATCTTCGCTCCATGTAATACCTAATAAAGTAGTGTTTTAATCACAATGCTGGTTAACCTGGGAAAACAGCTGAATTTTCTGCTGATCATCAGCGCCACCTGCTGTCGAGTTGGATCTACGAGAATCACATGTCAGTCTGTGTACAGTTTCGTATGGCATTTACTTTCACTTTAGGGGAAACGATAGTGGCAATTTGGTGGTCAATTGATGAATGACACAACAAAACCGAGGACGATCGTATCGAACCGAACCGTACACCCCTAAAATACATATTCATTTATTAATCATTTTGACAAACCATTTTTTATTCGGCCAAATGGTAAGCACCGATTTACCCTGTTATGAAATTTTTCAAGCTTTCTTGGAACTTTTTGTACATGCTATTGAGAACCGCCTGTATGTTATGTAAAATCCAGACATCATAGGTAATGTTCTTGTTTTGGTTTAGCAAACAAAAGTAAAATTTTAATTTATTGTGTTTATTATGTGTCAGTATTTTTTGAACATTTCCAGCACATTTTAACGATACCGTGATAATACTGATAACCGTGCTAATTTTGGAAACTATAATTGTGATAAGAAATTTTCATACCATTACATCTCTGGTTACGTTTAAACTTTGATATTACAGTAATGCACCAACTGACAGGGTTGGCCCTGTAGTTTACAGATTTAGCTTTTCCTTAAGAAAAGCTGACATGTACTGTACCTGATATTCAAATTAATCGAGATCAAATCAAATCAAGAGTGTGCGAATCGGAACCTAAAAGTGAAATCTAACCAAACCGAAAGAGTTAAAGGGTTAGTTCACCCAAAAAAAAGTCTGATTAATACTCAAATCATGTCGTTTCAAAACGCTTAAAACCTTCGTTCTTCTTCAGAACACAAATTAAGATATTTTTGTTGGAATCCGAGAGCTCTCTGACCCTCCATAGACAGCAAGGGTACTACCACGATCAAGGTCCAGAAACGTAGCAAGGAGATCGGTAAAATAATCCACGTGACATCAGGGGTTCAACCGTAATATTACGAAGCTACGAGAATACTTTTTGTGCGCATGAATATGTTGAGGCGCAGCTGACACAGAACAACATACGCTGTTTGCGTTCAGTGGATACTCTTCAAAATGGCATCAGGGTGATAATTTTTTTTATTTCTTTATTTACATTTTCTTGAAACAACACACACAATGTCACAAAATAGCTACTATACAGGAAAAATACGACATTGAACACCTTTAGCTGTAACACTGTACAATACATGACTTTTGAGCCAAGAACATTAAAGCTTTATATTAGCTTTCCACATCTGTAAGATCAGGGGTTTTTTGCAAGTAACATGCAGAGTGAAATGGCCTGTTTGATATTAACTGCAAAAGGCAATTTCTGCACCTAAAAGTCCAATACAAGGCTCAGGCTCCAAGTCGACAGAATACACTTCAGAAAGAAATTTAAATATACATTTCCAAAATGGCTGAATTTTACTACATGACCATAAAGAATGAAACAGGGTGCCTTCTAATATTTTACACTTATTACAGAAAATTGTGGGATACATTTTATGAAGTTTTCATTTAGAATAATGAAGCCTATGAATTACCTTGAACGGAATCAAATTATGTCTAGCATTTACAGAACATTCTCAAGCACTCATCCCACATGTTTTCATGAATATTAAAACCCATTTCCTCTTCCCAATCATGTTTTATTTTGTGAGTGTTATTGTCCACCTTTTCTACCAATAATTTGTAAATATTTGACAGTACCACTAGCACCAGGGTGTACATTAACAATACTTTCTAAAGTTGGATTTAAATTCAAAGATTTGAAGTCTGAACTGTGCTTCCTAATAAAGTCTCTGACTTGCAAATAACGGAAAAAATGAGCAGGAACAAGAGCATAGTATTGTTCAAAAGAACTAAATGTACCTTCCCTATAAAGATCTTGTATTGTTACTATACCCATATGTTTCCATTGAAAAAAGATCTCATGTAACCCCGAAGGAAAAGCATGATTATTACAGATTGGGGTATCCAAATATAAATCTGGAATTTTCAAATATACCTTGATTTGTTTCCATACTTTAATTAGGTTTGAAATAACTATGTTACCATTGATATTTTTGACTTCAATTTTGACGAGACTGTTAAGCAGAGCTGTTAATGAAGTCTTATAACAGAAGCTCTGAATTCGCAACCCCCCATTTTTTTTTTTTTTTTTTCTGCGCTCGTCATAATACATGAATCACTCTTCCTCCACCACGCTAAAGTAGTATTTTACCGTTAGCTGCACAATAAGGACAACTTCAACTGGGAAGCCCAAACCCTCTTGATCTTTAGATTTGTTTAGATGTTTCTTGTTAATCCTAGCTATCTTGTTGTCCCAAATGAAGCTGCTTATAATAGATTCTTGCTGTTTAAAATAAGGGGAATAAAGGAATAGATTGAAATATATACAAAAATCTTTTAAGTACCGTTATAGCGTTAATCCTGCCTACAATGGACATAGGGAGTGTCTTCCAAAAAATTATATCATCTTTAAGCTGATCAATTTTCTTCTTCCAATTCAATTTTAATAACATTTCAGGTTTTTTGGTGATTACACCCAAATATTTAAAGGAGAGATTTGCAATTTTAAATTTGGTGCTAGATAAATATTTTTGATCTAAATCATCAGAGACTGGCATTAATTCACTTTTTTCCAATTTATTGTGAATCCAGAAAGACTGCCAAATATTTCAATAAGCTCAAGTAATGGTGGAATAGACATTTCAGGGTTGGAAACATACAGGAGAATATCATCCGCATACAACGAAAGATGTTGGGGTCTGCCCTCTATCACTATAGGCGCTATGGTAGGATGGTGTCTAATACTGGCTGCTAATGGTTCCATTGAGATATCGAACAAAAAAGGAGACAAAGGGCATCCCTGACGTGTACCTCGAGATAACTTAAATGGATTTGAAATGTTTTGTTTGGTAATAACAGAAGCTACAGGATGTGCATAAATTATTTCAATCCATTTAATAAATTCTGAACCAAATCCAAATTTCTTTAGAACAGCAATCATGCTTTTCCACTGTATTTGGTCGAAGGCTCGTTGAGCATCTAATGAGATAACATGTCTTTATGTTTTTCTTGTTATAATCAAATTAAAATATATATAGGTCTCTTTGGCATAAAACCAGTCTGGTCCTGATGAATTATAGAACAGATGTACTTTTTCAATCTATTCGCAAGAATTTTAGTTATAATCTTAGATTCAGTGGAAATGAGAGAGCTCGGGCGATAGGAAGACATCTGCAGCTTGTCCCGCCCCGGTTTTGGAATTAATACTATACTCGCTTCATACATTGTTGGTGAAAATTTATTTTGTGTTGTTGCACTTTTAATCAATCTTTGAATTATAGGTAAAAGATTATTCCTGAATTTTTTTATAGAATTCCGCACTTAAGCCGTCCGGACCCGCAGATTTGTTATTAGGTAACTGTTCTATTACTTCATTTATTTCTTCTAGTGTAATTTCTTTATCTAAGGATTGTTTTGCATCAGTGCTAAGAATGGGAAGATCCAATTGAGAAAAAAAATTATTCTATTGCCTCTTGGCTTGTTTTACATTTCGATTCATAGAATTCTTTACAGAAATCAGCAAAGCAACGATTAATTTCCTTGGAGTCAACAATTATCTTCCCATTATTCAATTTTATTTTATGTATTGCACGAGTTGCCTGAGAGTGCTTTAATTGGCATGCAAGTAATTTTGGGGTTTATCACCTATTTCAAACTGTCTTTGCCTGATATACATAAGTGGTCTCGACACTTTCTTAGAAAGAAATGAGTTATATTCACTTCTCAGTGCAACAATTTTCTTTAAAGTAGTCTCACAACTAGTTGATCTGTATTCACTCTCCAGATTTGTTATTTGTATGTCAATTTCATTTAATTTGGCTTTGTTCTCTCTATTCTTAGCTGTTTGATATGCTATAATATCGCCTCTGATAACCGCCTTCATTGTCTCCCAAAGAACCGAATCGGATACATCTCCTTTATCATTATTTTCTAAGAACTATGAAAACTTGTTAGAAAGATACTCATAAAATTTGTGATCGTTTAATAACATATAAAATTTCCAGGAATAATTTCCTCTATTATATTTTATATTTAAATTAAGAGAAACCGGGGCATGATCTGATAATAATCTATTATGGTATTCAGTTGAAACTACATGTTGCAACAATCTGGAATCTATTAGGAAAAAGTCAATCCTTGAATAAGTTTTATGAACTGAGGAATAAAATGAAAAAAAAATGATCCGAGGGATGCAAAGCTCTCCAGCAATCTATTAAATTTAACTTTTGCATATAATTACTTAGTACACCAGCCGATTTACTTATTATGGTTCGACGGGGATGCGTGTCTAACCTCACATTTAACACGCAATTGTAATCACCAGCCATGATGACTTGTGAATGCATAAATTCTGGTATAATCTTGAAGACGTTCTCAAAAAATGAAGGATCGTCAAAGTTAGGACCATACACATTCACTAAAGTAATGGGTAATGAATTTATCTCCCCACACACACACAACCAAATATCTGCCATTCCTATCCTTAATAGTTTGCTTATGTATAAAGGGGACAGACTTTTTAATAATAATTGCTACTCCTCTAGCTTTGGTAGAGAAATTTGACTGGTAGGCTTGAGACATCCATGGAGCTTTAATGCTAAACTTTGTTGTCGTTATAATATGCGTTTCTTGCGTTTCAATTTTTTTAAGATGCGCATAAACCTTTCCTCTTTTGACTGGACTGTTAAGTCCACGTACGTTCCAGGGTTCCAGTAATTCAGTGTTTTTGCCGGACCACGCGAAACCGTCCTCCCGTTCACTCAGTATGTAAAAAAAAAAAATGTTTTGCCTGACCCTTTTAAATAAAAGCTGCACATTAAACCTTCCAACTAAACTCAAAAAAGGTAACCTTCCATGAATTGAAAATTACGAACATTGTAAATCATACCAGACACCCTCCCCCCCCATCCCCCCCAAGACGATCCCATGCGAACAGTATGGATGCTCACCCCAGAAAAAAAAACATTTGCATCTTTTAACTCGCCCTTGATGCCACCTGACATTCTTGTTAGTACAGCCCCCCACTCATCTTACAAAATACAACAAAAATGATACCTTGCAGTCTTTCCAATATATCAAAGAGAATTATATACACACAAGTCTTTTCTGACTCCGTTGTCTAATGCAGCGTTTTCGACATTTCACCAGTTCTCCACCGCGCTTCTTAGATATGCTTCAGCAACCTCGGGTGAGTCGAAGGTCTTTGTTTCTTTATCCCTCACGGTCACGATGAACTTGGAAGGAAAACTAAATCCGCATCTCACTTCATGCGCCCAGCATTTCTTTCGTATGTTGTCGAACTTCTTTCTCTGTTTCAAGACGTCAACAGCGAGATCTGGAAAAATACGTATCGCTTTGCCATCGTATTGCAGAGGTTTCGATCTTGCCAGTCGCAAAATTTGTTCTTTCACTTGGTAGTGATGGATTCAGGCAATAACTGCCCGAGTGCGGCCATCTCTCAGTGGTTGTGGCGAACGGTGTGCCCTGTCGATATGAATTGGACGGTCAAAGTTCTCCTCGCCCAGCATATTGGCCAGAAGCTTTGTGGCAAACTCAGTAGGTTTACTATTTTTAGCGCCTTCTTTTATACCGACAATTCGAATGTTTTGTTGTCGAGATCTTGACTCGAAGTCACAGGTTTTTTCCTTAAGTTTTTCACATTCGGCCTCCAGGTGCGCACACCGTTTCTCAAGTGACTCGATGCGGGTTTCGTGAACTTTTGCAGTCTCTTCCGTCACTGTCACTCTGGAAGAAATGTTAGCGATGGATACGTTCAACTCCGTTAAGGTAGATGAAAGGACATCAAAATTTCTGTCAAAGGATCCGTTCAATTTCACTATTGCTTCCATTATGTCTGTGTTTGTTGGCACCGCTGCTTCAGCGCTAGTTTGATTAGCATTAGCCGGCAGCTATTCATGAACATTGTCGGTGCCTCCCGCATCTTCTGTATTCGATTTTTCAGTTTTCTTATGCTTTGACGGCATTGTTCAGAATGTCAAGTTAACAACTTTTTGAGAGCAAATATTATAGACTCATGGAGAGCTATAAAAAAAACACATTTACTCCATTCAGTGCCGGAAGCGCGCCGTTCCAGGAGATAAATTGTTGAATAAAGTCGTTATTTTTTTTTCTTTTGCGCACAAAAATAATTCTCGTAGCTTCGTAATATTACGGTTGAACCCCTGATGTCACATGGATTATTTTATCGATCTCCTTGCTATGTTTGTGGATCTCGATCGCGTTAGTATCCTTGCTGTCTATGGGAGGGTCAGAAAGCTTTCAGAATGCATCAAAAATATCTTAATTTGTGTTCAGAAGATGAACGGCAGTCTTACAGGTTTGGAACGACATGAGGGTGTGTAATTAATGACAGAATTTTCATTTTTGGGTGAACTAACCCTTTAATATGTAACAGCAATTTCAAGGGGAGTCACACATTCAAAAGACTTCAACACAACATCTAAAGACTCATCATCCTCTGGAGTAAATGTTCATTAATGTGAGTCGATGCCAGAGCGAATCAGGGAAAAAAGTGAAGTAATGAAATTCAGCGGACACCATCACAGTCCCTCCATATGCAAGACTCCGATCAAGACGATCACAGCCTTTCCTAGTTCTTTAAGAATCGGTACCTGCTGCTGAGCAAGGCACCACACACAACCACTCTCTCCTCTCTCTCTCTCTCTCACACAGACACACACTACTATCGCTCTCTTCACAGACAACTTCTCTCTCTCTCACAGAACCCACTCTCTCTCTCGCTCTTCTCTATCGATCTTCTCTCTCTCTCTCGCTCTCTCCTTCTCTATCAACACACACAAAACACTGGGAACTTATCAGGAATCCAGAGGGCACACACCACCTGAGCCAGAGTGCGTCGTTGTGTGCTTGAAAGCGCCGCCCTGTTAGGGCAAGGGCGGCAGCCAGGCTGTGGCGGTGACTGCAGGCCTAGCGGCGGCACAGCCACTGGCCCGGGAGTGGTAGGGAACGCAGTAGCACTCCTGATGCCTGCCGGTTCCAATGTCACAAACAGGAGACGTGTGTTATGGACACTCACCGGCGTTACAGAGCAGCACACGGAATCTTAAATCGATCAGAGAGCTGGGGTACCGAAGGAGGGCAGAGCATCGTCAAATCACACGGTTGTGGCTGTGTGTGAGAAGATGAGAGAGACAAAGAGAGTGTGTGAGAGGTGTGTGTGATACGAGGAGAGAGAGTGGTGTATAAGAGATGGAAAGAGAGCGAGGTGGTGATGTGTGTGGTTAAGAGAGAGAGAGAGTGGTGTGTAGGGGAGTGAGTGTGAAGTGAGTGGAGATCGGAGAGCGCTCGAGGTGTGTTGGTATGTTGTGCGCGAGTTGTCAATCCATGAGACCATCCAAATGTCAAGTGACGCAAGGGTGAATCATTAAATTTCATTTAGACATTCAGCAGATGCTTTTATCCAAAGCGACTTACAAATGAGGACAAATAGAGTGCAAGTCTTAAAGGGTCATGTTTTTTTTTTTTTTTCTAAAAAAAAGAAAACAAAATAAAAAGACTTAAATAGACGGAGTGCTAGAGTTAGAGGGTCAAATTAAAGTGGAAACAGATGTGTTTTTAGTCGATTCTTGAAGATGGTAGGAAAAGCAGCTGCTGGGATTGAGTTGGGCAGGTCATTCCACCAGGAGGGAACAGTTAATGTAAAAGTCTGTGAAAGTGATTTTGTGCCTCTTTGGGATGAACAATAAAGCACCGTTCCCTTGCAGAACGCAAGCTTCTAGAGGCACATAACTCTAAAGTAATTAATTTAGGTAAAGGGGTGCAGAGCCAGTGGTGGTTTTTGTAGGCAAACATTAATGCTTGAATTTTATGCGAGCAGCTATTGGTGCAAATTGATAAACAGAGGTGTGACGTGCATTCTTTTCAGCTTGTTAAAAATTAATCTTGCCGCTGCATTAATCAAATTTTTGTTTCA
This sequence comes from Sinocyclocheilus anophthalmus, assembly GCA_018155175.1. Classification (NCBI taxonomy): domain Eukaryota; kingdom Metazoa; phylum Chordata; class Actinopteri; order Cypriniformes; family Cyprinidae; genus Sinocyclocheilus; species Sinocyclocheilus anophthalmus. The sequence continues at coordinate 102,905 of JADLZN010000125.1, forward strand.
ATTATGATTTTGACTTCCAACCATTATGAACACAAGATAATTGAGAAAAAACTATTGTTGTGCCACATTCCATTTCACTCTTGTTTTGTCTTGTGTTATAAATCCAGCGTGGCTTTCACTCCTCCCTAAAAGCACAAACTCACTCCCAGCCAGGTAAGTTTTTTCAAGTTCAATAAATGCATGATTTAGGGTTAGGGTGGGCGATATACCGGTACAAATGTGACAACGTGTACACATTCTGGAACACATGAAACAATCTGTCACAATGTAAATGATGAATTGAGCTCTTTGTCACTCACGTCTTATTGCACTTGCATGGTCAGATACACACAGAATTGTGTTAAAATGCCCATTTTGGCAAGTATTCATGTAAATGCAGTAGGTTATGTCTTAAAGGGGAGACATGGATTTTTTTTATTATTTAATTCGGTTCCTGAGGGTTACGTAAATGTTAATAAAATCTTTTGCACAAAAACAAAAAAAATGTGGAAAAATTATTATTTTCAACCCTCATTCTCTGAAACAGGCTGTTTCTAAGGGTCGGTGGGCGGGGCCTATGTCGATGTCTTGCTCTGGAGGCGTAGTTTATGCAAATGTCTGTGCCCCTGTGATGTCATCTTGCACCTCAGATCCAAAACGAGCTGTTTTTGGAGCTTGATTAAATAAATGCTCCGTTTATAATGAGGAGGAGGTTAAGCTATGAAAGGTTGTTTTAATGCTACAAAGACCTCTTATATGGCAAAAGATCAAGGCTAATTTGATTTCTCACGTCATGACCCCTTTAAAGGGATAGTTCACTCCAAAATTGCATTGAACGTCCATGTAACGTGACACTTCAGAAAGTTCATGATCCATATGAATCAAGTGCTTTAATCCAAGACTTTTCACGTTATATGATGAACAGATTTAAATGGTTATTCACATATAAACCTATATTGAGCACATCACATATACTGTATATACAAGCCTCATTGGTTCTTGTGTGTCAAGCAAGCACATCTGAGCTGCAGTTTGCGCATTGATCAATGCTTATAAATGAATAAAATCCTAAATTAAATCTGTTCATATTATAAAGCAATTGTGTCAGAAAACTCGGGTTAAACCACTTATTTACAATGTCTTTATTAACTTTCTACAAGCATTAAATTTTTGGTTACATGGATTTTCAATGGAGGAAATCTCTCAGGTTTCAGTAAAAAATATCTTGTGGTGTATGTGTGTCATGAAGTCAAATTAAATCATTTAGAATGAGTAAATAATGGCAGAATTTTCATTTTGGTGTAAACTGACTCAACTTTAAGTGATTGTGAACAGTTTTATGTTAATCAAACATAAAAAAAAGAATCATTCACTGCTCTTGACTGAATAACTTTTCTAACTCAAATATAAGCATGATGTGAAATCCAACGATTAGGCTGAACGATATGCATTGCGATAATATCGCGATATGAATAACGATTTTTCAATCGCAGAGGCTGCGATTACACGGTCACGTGACATGCGAGAGTAAAGAGGTGTGTTCGACTTGAAGATCGATCGGTGTATGGCTTCAAAGTACGGCGAGCGAGAGAAAGCATAAGGAGACGTTTGCTCTCTTATAGCTCTCGCAGTACTTGATGACACACACCCATCGGTCTAAGCAGCGCTGCTTCAAGTCGAGCGTGGGCCATCAGCAGAAAAAGAAAAGAAATAAATCAGTAAACAGACAAAGGACGTAACTTAGAATGGGAGATGGATCGGTTTGTGAAAGCGAAGAGAAAAGCCATAGATGAAGTGGCACAGACCCAGGCAGGTGCTGGTCATTCAAAAGCTAAGTGCTGAAAATATGACGAGGCATATCTTGCTCTCGGCTTCACTCACGGTGTCTATACCGCACGCTACAGTTGTGCATCGCGCCGCAACAGCTCTACACTGGACGCGACAAAGCGACCGTTGCGAATCATTTTAACTTTGTGTCAGTACGTCGTAAATAGAACAAGGCATCAGTTTAATGTTGGGTTTTGTCGCGTCACGTTGCATCTAGTGTACACAGCGTCACTGATTATAATGGTTCTACTGTATTTTGCCGCTCGCGCCCGGTGTAGACACGGTGTGTTGGTGAGGAGGAAAGCCTGTGTGTCCTATGCCTTAGCGGACAGCATGAAACCCACAAAAAATAAATAAATAACAGAGAGAATAATAATAATAATAACAGCAGTTATTCTCTCTATGCTATTTTTCAATGTTTCAAGTGATGCAGGTGTTTTTTTCCCTGTAGTTTAAATTTTTCATAATGTTTAGTGAAATTATTTGGTAGTCTGAGGTGGAATAGGGATTGGGAAAGGGGGGCAGTTTTTTTATAAGTTTAAAGGGGGGAGCGACCAAAAAAGTTTGAGAACCACTGCATGGTCTAAAGTTAACAGACAGTGTTTTAAAAAGTGCAGTGCACATGTTTACATGTTTATTACAGTGTTGCTTTACCACACTACTAGAGGTAATTCAGTCAGATTTGTTTTTATATTTCTGCAATCTACTTTAGTTTGTGTGATTTGTTACTGACTTTCATATTAATGTTTACACCAGGCTTATTTAAACAATTATTACATGCTTACAAGGTTGGAAGTTCAACAAATCAGTCAATATACTGTGATTGTAGATATTAAATAAAAATGTCATTCATATCAATTAATGCATCATAATTTCATCGTAACATATCGGCCTGGCCTACAGAAAATAACATTTATGTTTAATCTACCTAATATTGTGTTGGTCATACTATACAATGATATAGCTTGACTTTGTTGAATAATACAGAATATAAAGAGCCTTTTAAAAAAATAATTGCCATATTAAATCGCAAATCGAAATATGGGTAAAAAAAAAAATAAAAAAAACTCGCAATTCGATTATTTTCAACATCGTTCAGCCATAATCGTTTGTTAAATTCAGGAGCATTTAAAATTGTGGTTTCCATCCATAGTATTTCAAGCAAAATAAAAAAAGACATATAACATTATCAAGACAAAGTGTCATATGCCAAGCAGGATGTTTATCACAAAGTACATAAATCTCTTCGCCACTGTGTGACTCTCAAAGTGGATCCTTCTCAGGCGATCCATCAGTAATCAAAGACTCCTGAGGGATGGGCACCATCCCAGTCAGCGCGCCGCTTGATTGTCATTCATGATGCCAGCCGATGTAGTCTCCTCGTCTTATCGTCCTCCACCTCCTATCCAAGCTCCTCATCAGATTATCGATGTCCCTGAGAGGAGGTTGAAGGGAGAGAAGGAAAGGGTGAAGAGTCATCTCATACCGCACCAGATCTCACGCCACACACAAATGAGCCATACATGTCTTCAATGGTCACTAGAGACACATTTCTGAGAGAATTAGCAACAAGATCTCTATAACTGAATAATCACAATTACTTGATATAATCGCTACAGCAGCCTGCACTCAACGAGATCACAACAATCTATTCCCAATGGACAACATCAAGTCCCACAGAAAACTGGCGTCTCATTTGAGTAGCAGTTTCATTTGGATATGTCACAATAGAGAAGAAAAGATTATTTCATGCCAGCTGGTCAACCCTAACTGTGTTAACTATCACCTACACTCAGGGCCTAAAACTAACTTTTTGCCACACCTGCCAATGGCCGGTGACATGATCAAATTTACGGGCCATGAAACTCTTTGCAAAAACAGGCAGTTATTACTACTACAATAAAACATATTTACAACGTTTTTAATTTGCCCTGCTGGTGCATTTTCCCTCAATTTTCCCTATTAATTTTAGCCATTCAACATTACAGTATAATTGACATTCACTCTCATTCCATCTTTTAGTTGGACAGCAACAGCGAATCTCTTTTAAAAACTGGCAGTTGTTTTCACTTCATTGCATTGCTATAATTCGTAAACGTTGTACCTGCCAACTGGCGACTGACACTCTTACATGGACTCACCAACGCTGATTTTTACTCTCATTTGGCGCTTGGCGAGTGTTAATTTTAGGCCCTGCCTACACTACTTCTAGACTGGCTGACATGAGCTGAAAAGGAACATAATTTCTGAGGCGGAGAAAGCCATTATATTTTCATGAATGTATCTGCCAGTCATCAGTATCATTCAATAAAAGTAATGTTTTTTTCATTAATTGTTTAAACAGCTGAACGAATCTCTCTAGCTCAGGTGAGTACATTAGTATTGACTGTTCTACACAATCGCAAATCCTTTCATTATGACTGACAAAATGTAAACACGATTTGAATAAAAGCATCATTGTGCAGTGCAGACAGCTTCATTGATCATAATGAGTGCAGAGCTCAGTCACTGAGCTCATGCCTTCTGTTTGTAACCCATTTGCAATTTCAATGAAACTGTTTTTAGTTGTCATGCTGCTAGAGTTTCTGGATTGACAACCGTATTTTCTACATGCTGGACTGATTCTGAAAATGCTGTGATTGACAGTGATGACCCTGGCAATGAATTGGACAAAATCTGAAGCTGTTTGTCAGAACAGGTCTGTGCATTTAGTCTCGGAGGGTAATGCAAGCTAACAGAGCTGCCACTTCTTCTCTGCAACACGTTTCTTTTACATCTTAAAGGGATAGTTCACCCAAAAATGAAAATTCTGTCATTAACTCGGATTTCATCAAAAATATCTTAAAGAGTCATATGATGTTGCTAAAAAGAACATTATTTTGTGTATTTGGTGTAATGCAAAGTGTTTATGCGGTTTAAGGTTAAAAACACATTATTTTCCACATACTGTCAGTATTGTTCTCCTCTAGGCCCAGCCTGTCTGAAACACGTCGATTTTACAAAGTCATCGGTCTGAAAGGAGGTGTGCTGTGATTGGCCAGCTATCCAGTGTGTTGTGGTTGGCCGAATACCTCAAGCATGAGACGGAAGTGTTACGCCCCTCACATACTGTGATGCTCTGTCAGGCCGGAGCGATGATTCAAAAACATGAAAACCCATTACAAACGAGGCATTCGTTGCATCCAGTGGAGACATAATTATGGATTATAATGACTTATACTGTCTTTAGGTGTGCGTTGATCACGGCTGCGGTTCAAACAGAACAACAATGTCTGCATTTGTGATCCGGCGAAAGGACAAACAACAAGTGCTACTCTACTGTTCAAAACTCGCGTTTGAATCATCTTTGGCAAATTATTTAAATATAAAAAAAGTACTTACAGTCTTTGAGTCAGAAAAGTCGGCATTGTAGTCGACTCTCCCAGGATCAGGAAACAGTCCTCATAAAATGCGCAGCACACATCTGGATATTTAATTGGGTTAAACTTTTCTGGAACAGTGTTTTAAATACAACATAACCACTGATTTCTAGTCATGTCCAATTTTGGAAGGCCAAACAAAGTAGTTCCGCTTTCACAACCGAAACACAGCGTATTCACGACATGGTGGCAGCAACAATAAAGTTACGCCTTTTTTCTTTGCGTGCACATTTGGGCTGCATTTTGCTAATATTTCCACATAGTGATGTAAACATGTGGGGGCATGTTAGAATGAGCAGTTTTAAGTAGGTGTGGCTGACCCTTAACTTTTATAAAGAATATATCGCTTTGGATTTGACACTTTAGGTTCTTTGGCACACTTACAGATCTTATTTTGCAACAAGAGAGTGTAACATCCAAAGGAAAGGAAGATTTGAATCGCATCAATATGCCCTTTAAATCGTGTCGAAAGATGAACAACGTCTTACGGGTTTGAGTAATTAATGACAGAATTTAAATTTTTGGGTAAACTATCCCTTTAAGTGTCTTTGCAGGAGAATGCATTTTTGTAAATTTTCGTATTTGTATAATATTTTTTTTTTTACATTGGTACCTATCTAAAAAATTGCTTTTAAATATTCTTCATGTTCTTTTGCTTTATCTGTCACAGATCTAGATTATTCTTATTTTAAATATGTAATTTGTAATTACAATTCAACTTGAGTCTGTAACCGTATCGGCTCTATCAAATCATGTCTTCTTCATGGGGGTGCCACACTTTCCACATTTTTTTTCCATTCTTTGAGAGTTAATGCAACATTTTTTTTAGATATACTGTATATTGAATAGTGTCAAAATTTGAAAAAATATAAATTTTTTAGTTTTGTCCACTTACAGTACATACAGACCGTCTACACTGCAAACAAGAGCTGCGATAATACAAATCATTCCAGACCACCTATTACTTTTCAAAAATCAACTTTCCTTTCACTACATGTACAATTTTTTTTTTTAATTACATTAAGTTAAAGCTACACAAATGTTGAAAATCTTAAAGAATGAATACATCTTTTGAAGCTGTTTTCATTAATTATCAGTGCAAAAACATTACTAGAAATAAAAGCAAAATAAAAAAAAAAGCCAGCATGAAACCAAAATGAGCAACTATTATTTTTTTCATCAAAAACGGCAGTTTTTTCGAATAAGTATTTCACCCATGCACATAATTTAATTAATGTGCCCTTGTAATCTTTAATGAAAAACATTAACTTCCCTTCCTTTCTTCTAGAGTAGAAGAGATGATGGTATCTTCACATTTTGTATTAGTGCATTACTAGAGTTTGTTCACATAAAAGATCATAAGAACAAACACGTATTCAGAAAGTACAACATCCTACAGGCCACATCAACTACAAAACCCATCACACATCTTACACCTCCTAGAGTAATTATGATTACACACACACAGATGTGTGTACAGCTGCACGATTAATCGTATGCTACTGTACGTCAAACACAGGTGTGCTGCACATCCATTCAGCTGAACTGAAAAACAGCACAGATCGCTTGACGGAGAGTGAAACTCTGAAGCGCTCAGTCAGAGAATGTTCGGCGAGTGAAAATATATCTGTGCTAAACTTATACTTAGCCTTAAACTCACACACTGGCAAGTAGGGATCAAATTTTCATGTTGTGATTAATTGCTAAAGCTTTTATCACGATATACAGTATTATCACGACATTGAAATTTAGTTGCAAAAAAGTGTTGTCATAATACAGTATAACATAGCATCACCATGGTATTTGTAGTAAAACTGTGGTTATACTATCAATCCGAATGACTATACGCAATGCACACATACAGAGCGCATGTGATCTCGAAGACGCCCAGAGGTCCAAAACAAACCCTCACACCTCTGTAATTAAAACACGGCTGTTAGGAGATGTCCATAAGGGTAAATTCTGTGAAATTGCGGTTTATACCTCAACTGAAAGCTGAAATAAACAAGTTCCTGATGTATGGTTTGTTAGGATAGACCAATTGGGCCGAAATACAATATTTGAAAATCTGGAATCTGAGGGTGCAAAAAAATCTAAATATTGAGAAAATCATCTTTAAAGTTGTCCAAATGAAGTTCTTAGCAATGCATATTACTAATCAAAAATTACGGTTTGATATATTTACGGTAGGACATTTACTAATCACCTTCATGGAACATGATCTTAATATCCCAATGATTTTTGGCATAAAATAAAAATGGATCATTTTGACCCATACAACGTATTGTTGGCTATTGCTACAAATATCCCCCAGAGGACCTATTAACACTGCTTTTGTTGCGCAGGTCACAAAAACACACACACACCACACACACACACACACCACACACAAAACACGTGTTACAGCAAGGTTGGTGTGTGCAGAGCGGACCTGTAGTAAGACATGGGTCGGGGGGGTGCGTCCGGTCTCTCCTGATCCAGCTCTCGAAACACCACCTCGGGCAGCTTGACCGGCGGGTTCATGTGATGGTGCGAGCTGCTGTCTTTCTTTTTGTCTTTGCTCTTGTGCTTTCCTGTTTTCTGCGGCCCCTTCTCCCCATTGGCTGCAGAACTGTCCAACCTGTCCTTGCCGATTCCCCCGGCCTCACCGTTACACGCCGCCGAACCCGTCCCTGTCGACGTGGGGTCCTCCGCGCCGCTGTCCTCCTCCGAAAGCACGTCCAGGTTCTCGAAGATGCTGATGCGGTGGACTCGGCCGCGGATCTCCAGCTCCACCATGCGCTGGGCTTCGGCGTAGGTCATGCTCTCTCTGACGGGCGAGTGTGAGCACTCGGAGCGTTCGGCGGGGCTGCCCGGTGTGGCCCCCGGCCCCGTGACCCCTGACCCCGTGCTGGAGTCGGGGCCCTCGCCGGACCCCGGCAGGGCGGCCCGCGGCGGTCGGCCCTTGCGCTTCTTCTGAGGGGTGCCCTGGGCCGGAGGCGGGTTGTCGTGGTCATAGTGGTAGAGGTGGTACTCGATGCCGCTGTAGCTCTTGTAGACCTTGCGGCAGCTGTCCACCGGACACTCGTAGGGCGGCTTCGTCGCCCGCAGGTTGTGGCAGAACGTCTTCACGTCAAAGTCCAGCCCCATCCCGAGAATGCTCACTGCAGCGTCACCAACAGACCCGGCTCACATCTATGAGGACGACACAAAGGCTTTTACTTGAGCACAGCAATCCACAGATTTCATTGGACAACGAGTGCCGATATTTCGTTTAACAGCAGCAGTATTACGGAGTACCAGTACAGCTGTCCATTTCGCTAACACTTTATTTTGATAGTCCACTTCAGACATTCTACTAACAGTAAGTAACTTTAACTACATGTTAACTAGCAGTCATTAGAGTATTAGTAGACAGTCTGCTTGATATCTGCGAACACTTTACTTTGATGGGTCCACAACATACTGACTATGAGAAACTTTGCAAGTATATATCAACTTATTCTACTAACCCTAAACCTAACCTAACAGTCTACTCTGAGAGTTAGTAGACGTGTAGTTGTGAATTAATGAGCATTAGTTGACGTGTAGTTGCAAAGCTACTTAGAGTTAGTAGAATGTCTAAAGTGGACTATCAAAATAAAGTGTAACCTCTATTGAGTCTTTATTTGAGCCTCTAACTCTAGCACTCTCTATTTTATTTTCTCTATTGGTTTTCTTTTTATTTATTATATAATTCACAAACAAAAAACCCTGGTGTGCAGCGTTAAGCTAACTGAGGCGTGTTCTCGCGCCTGCAGACCGTTGCTCTTCTGTGGATTCTGATCGCTTGTATCGTCCTCTTCGGATAAAAGCCTCTGCTGAATGACTCGATGTAATGTAAAAGTACATGTCTGCGGCCCAATCACAGATGCTGCGATACTTCATGCGACTCCGCTGGAGCGAGAGCTGGCTGAACAAGAGGAGACGGCACCTCTCAAACAAGCGCCGCCGGACATCGCTCTACACAGCCGCTGCTAGCCTCAAGCCTCGAGTCTTTCGATTAGCAAACCAGGCTTTAACCTGTAGGTCTCAGCGTCGGTTCAGAAGAAGTGGTTTTAACCACAAGAAGGACAAACTAAAGCCTGAAGCGCCTGGCGTGAGAGTGAATCCCCTCCACTGTTTGTTCACTTCATCAGTTTAAAGCACAACTCTAGCATTAGCGTCCTGCAGCTCGAGCACATGAACCTGCTGTAGCACACCAGCGCTGAATCTAGCTCGTTTCCGAAACACTGCTCGAAGCGTTACCACGGCAAACCTCAACAACATGGCATCTCCATGCTGGCTTTGTTAGTGGCCGGTTGATGAACCCCGCTTTCCTTCACACATGTGTCAAGTATGAGTTTATATGTGATGCTGTGTTAATGCTCCACACAGACGGATCTCTGGCGGGTGAACGTGTTTTGTAGTAAACACTTACTACTCGGGAGTCCGCGGCGGGCTTCACGCTCACTCCGAGAGCAAGACTTCACACTGAGATGGGTTTAATTCAGACCAGAAGGGCTGGAGCTCAGTAACGGGGTCCTTTATAGATTCTGATCAGCACACCAGGAACTGAAGCGAGCGAACAAAGGGGCTAGCGCGCGATCCGCGTCTGCACATTCGCCGATCCGCCACACTGGAAAGCGCGTTTAAAATATACTTACGCAACAATATCTATCTTTCGTGACACGCGGTCTGTCAACGTACATACTTGAGCAAATCCAGTCGGAAGTCTCCATACGTCCTTGATGATTTATTCCTGCTGCGCTGACGAATCAGCCGTCGGTTGTCACGCGGTTGCCCGCTGCGACTGTGTTTAGTGTGCACCACAGACTGTACAAAACGGTATGCACACGAATACTGCTGAACTAGTGCTGTTTTAGCTGCAGTGTGTGTCATGTTTATAGAGAATAAAGCCCCTCGGCCTCGGTGCATGGGCACCAGGGTGGTAAGAGCTTGAGTGGCTTGGGTGCGAGGGCTCTGCAGCAGAGCACGGCTGCAGGGATCGGCGGCGGCCTGTAGAGGGCGACATTACTCGCTTCAACTGAACACAAACGCAATCTTTACATTTCTTTGAAAAACATCATTTGTCAATTGGTTTATACCTTTAAACAAACCAATTATGCTCCCAACATCCCATAGCGTTTTAGCCATTTGTTTGCTTTTATCCTAAACCTTTCACAATTATTTGAAAATATGTATCTAATTTAGCTAATGTATTTTTTCTTTTTAATTAAATATAATCTTTTCTGTTAATAACAGGTGTGCATTACAAATTCACAAATGTAGCCTAATGTTTCTACACTTGTTCACTCCCCTACAGTCGGCTGCAAGTGGTAAAATAGCTAGGGAATATTATTTAACAGTGTAAACAGCTTTTTAAATGTGTTTTTATTTTTTACTATTGAACTTGGGGCATGCTTGCATATATAATATGTGACCCTGGACCCCAAAACCAGTCATAAGGCTCCTTTTTTTTTGATCGGTTACTTGATTCAATGATTAATAAATAACAATCTGACAGCTGAATAAATAAGCTTTCCATTGATGTATGGTTTGTTAGGATAGGACAATATCTGGCTGAGATACAACTATTTGAAAATCTGGAATCTGAGGGTGCAAAAAAATCTAAATATTGAGAAAATCATCTTTAAAGTTGTTCAAATGAAGTTCTTAGCAATGCATATTAATAATCAAAAATTAAGTTAATATATTTACGGTAGGAAATTTACTAAATATCTTGATGGAACATGATCTTTACTTAATATCCTAATGATTTTTGGCATAGAAGAAAAACGATAATGTTGACCCACACAATTATTGGTTGGTTATTGCTACAAATATACCCCAGCGACTCAAGACTGCTTTTGTGCTCCAGGGTCACATATGTCACCATAATCAAGTGTGATCTTGGCAAACCAAAATTATATTATCATTATGCTATTTTCCTACAAGCTGTAAAAGACATGTACCATTACATTTAGAGCCTTTAATTTTTGAATAAATATGTCATAAATTATGTCATTAGGTCTGCAGAATTTGAAATCTCATTGGATATTTGATTTTCTCCTCAGAAATAATTAGGGCTCTGCCCCCAGTATGTCTGTTTAACGCAACAGGTGAGGAGGGCAGCTCTGGAAATATTAACATGTAGTCAAAAATACTGACAAAATATTAAAGGACATCAAAACCAGTTTACGACTGTCGGAGTAATAGAAGTAAGTATTACAGTACATTTACATCACATTTAGTCATTCAGCAGATGCTTTTATCCAAAATGACTTACAAATGAGGACAATAGAAGTAATCAAAACTAACAAAAGAGCAGGCATAAAACGCCAAAAAGAAAAAGAAAAAACAATAACAAAATACTAATAATATGCAAGTGCTATAACCAGTCTCACTTAGCCTAAAGCAGTACATGTATAGAAAAAGAATAGAGCAAGCTAGTGTTAAGAGTTCTTTTTTGCTTTTGTTAATTGTATAAATAAAAAGAAACCAAATAGATAGAATACAAAAAAAATAGAGTGCAAGTCTAAAAGGGGCAGGTTTTTTAAAAGAATAGAATTTGAAAAGAGTTTGCTAGAGCTAGAGGGTCAAATAAAGATGGAAGAGATGTGTTTTTAGTCGTTTCTTGAAGATGGTTAAGGACTCAGCTGCTGGGATTGAGTTGGGCAGGTCATTCCACCAGGAGGGAACAGTTCATGTAAAAGTCTGTGAAAGTGATTTTGTGCCTCTTTGGGATGAACAATAAAGCGTCGTTCACTTGCAGAACACAAGCTTCTAGAGGCACATAACTCTGAAGTAATGAAACTAGGTAAATGGGTGCAGAGCCAGTGGTACTTTTGTACGCAAACATTAATGCCTTGAATTTTATGCAAGCAGCTATTTGTAGCCATTGCAAGTTGATGAACAGAGGTGTGACGTGCATTATTTTTTTGCTCATTAAAACTTAATCTTGCTGCCGCATTCTGGATTAATTGTAAAGGTTTGATAGAAGTGGCTGGAAGACCTGCTAAGAGAGCATTGCAATAGTCCAGCCTGGACAGAACAAGAGCTTGGACAAGGAGTTGTGTTGCATGTACTGAAAGAAAGGGCCTGCTCTTCCTAATGTTGTATAAAGCAAATATGCAGGACCAGGCAGTTTTAGCAATGTGGTCTGAGAAGTCAGATTATCATCAATCATAACTCCAAGGTTTCTTTCTGTTTTTGAAGGAGTTATGGTTGATATGTTTAACTGGATGGTGAAATTGTGATGAATTGATGGGTTTGTTGAAACACAAGCAGTTCTGTCTTAGCCAGGTTGAGTTGAAGGTGATGGTCCTTCATCCAGCATGAAATGTCTGGTAGGCAAGCTGAGATGCGAGTGGAATGAGAGGTAGAGTTGAGTGTCATCAGCATAGAGTGATATGAAAAGCCATGTTTCTGAATGACAGAACCTAGTGATGCCATGTAGACAGAGAAGAGAAGTGGTCCAAGAACTGAGCCCTGAGGCACCCCAGTAGCTAGATGTTGCGACTTGGACACCTCACCTCTCCACGATACCTTGACGCACCATCTGAGAGATAAGACTCAAACACTGGAGTGTGGTTCCTGAGATGCCCTTTGCCAATAGGGTTGACTGGAGAATCTGGTGGTTAACCTTGTCAAAAGCAGTGGACAGATCCAGCAAAATAAGTACAGAAGATTTGGAAGCCGCTCTTGCCAGTCTTAGGGCTTCAACAACTGAGAGCAAGGCAGTCTCGTTCTTTAAAAGAGATGGGTTAAGGGTGGGTTTCTTAAGTAGTGGGGTTATACGAGCCTGTCTAAATGATGAGGGAAAAACACCAATGTAAAGGGATGTGTTAATGATGTGAGTGAATGCAGGTACAACTGCAGGAGAAATGGCTTGAAGGAGATGAGATGGAATAGGATCAAACGGACAAGTAGTAGGATGATTGGAAAGGATTAGTTTAGAGACTTCTGCCTCAGAGAGTGGTGAGAAGGATGAAAATGAGTGTATGTTTGTTGGTAAGATGTGTTTGACAGTTTGTGGCGTGGAAAATTGTGCACTGATGGTTTTAATTTTATTAATGAAGAAAGTGGCAAAGTCGTCAGCTGTTAGAGTTGATGAAGGAGGGGGAGGAGGAGGACAAAGGAGTGAGGAAAATATTTTAAAGAGAATGCTAGAGTTAGACAAATTGTTAATTTTGTAATAAAAGTATGTTTTTTTAGCAGTGGAGACATTAGCAGAGAAGGAAGAGAGGAGTGACTGATACACATTAAGGTCAGTAGGATTTTGTGATTTGCGCCACACCCTTTCAGCAGCCCTGAGCTTAGAACGATGCTCACGGAGAACATCAGATATCCAAGGGGCAGAAGAGGTGGTACAAGCTGGCCTGGAAGACAAGGGGCAGACAAGTGTCTAAACAAGATCAGTAAGAGGGAGCCGAAAGTATCAGTAGCACGTTAGCATAAACCGGATGATAAACTGTTTAGGGGAAGGAAGCGAAGATGGAACCATAGCAGATAGCCGGGAGGGTGAGGATTAGCGTGGGTTACGTCGAAAAGTGACATGTGGGGGGGTATGTGTTGTGTCAGGAACCATTTTGAGGTTAAGAGTGAGGAGGATGTGATCCGAGGTGTGCAGTGGGGTAACCAGTACATGGTCAGTGGAGCAGTGTCGTGTGTAAATGAGGTCCAGTTGGTTGCCTGATTTGTGAGTAACCGTAGTTAATACTCGCTTGAGATCAAAAAAATCAAGCAGAGTGTGGAAGTCTGCAGCCTGAGGTTTAGCTAGGTGGATGTTGAAGTCTCCAAGCAAAACTAGGGGAGTACCATCCCCAGGAAAGGTTAAGAGCAGCACATCTAATTCTTCCACGAAGTTACCTAGTTGTCCTGGGGGTCGATAAACAACTACAAAATGGATTTTAAAAGGGTGGGTAATAGTGACTGAATGTGATTCAAAGGAGCTGCTAGTATTTCTAGTAGAGTAACTGTTACTCCCATTGTACTCATGGTTCATTTATAACTTTGTTTCCTGGTGGAATGACCTGCCAACTCAATCCAATAAGTCATTAGCATATCAAGAATCGGCCAAAAAACACCTCTTCTTCATTTTTATTTGACCCATTAACTCTAGCACTCAGGGGCGCGACTTACCCATTAGGCAAAGGGTGGCGACCGCCAGGGGCACCCAAAAGTCAAGGGACCACTAAAATGTTTCATATAGGCTATGCGCTTAAGCGCGGACCGCACTCCTTGCTGTGTACAGTGTTTATTTCAATGACACCATCCGGAGTCTGTGGAGCATGCAGGGGTACGGCACTGAGTCCCTATTGAGCGCTCAGAAGGATTGAGATTTGCCCCGCAAAAATTTCAGCAGTTATTATAGGCCTGTGCGTCTCGAATCGACCAGTCGTAAGTATGAATTATCAGTCTTTGCAGCCAAAGTCAAGTAGAATAGAAATATTACGCCAAATCGAAGCAGAACAAATTGTGCTAGAGCACAACTTTCATGAGATCGGTGTTAGCCTCACGACTAATTTGTGGATATTTTACAAATGGGATACCAGCATAGACAAGTTTACATTCACGCTACCCGTAAAATGTTAGAGTGAAAAGTACTTTAAAGCGTTCGGAAATGCAATAGAGTAATTTTAAAGCGTTTTTAAAGCAATTGCTGCCTGGCTTACACTAAATAATTCACACATCAGACTAAATTGTGTTGCATCAAATCCTTTAAATGTTAAGGTATTCAGAACAGAGCAACATAAAAATCAAAAAACCAGCTATACAATCATAGGACACAGTTTTACATATATGCCATTATAATTAGTGTTTTATTTTTTAACTGTAAGGAATTATAAAATAAAACGCAAATTATAATCGGGCTTTCCACCCTGTTACTCAGCCTTCCATCAATTATAGTGATGAAAAAATGACTCGCCAAATTGGATGTGCCTTTAGAGAGAAATGCACAGATTACATAATAAACGAGTTTATTTTATTAGGAGTATATTTTCGATTTGAATTATTTTGTTTTAAAGTAGTAATTTAAAGCTTTCTATAGATATATTTGTCATGTCTGTGAGTTTTGGTTCATTTTTGTGAAGCTCTCCTGTTCAAGACGAGACGGCAGAAATCGCATCATGTTTGTTTTCTTTATTTTTATAAAAGCACAACGTTTTGTTGATATTGTGAGTGCACACAAATAAAACTACACCCTTTACAGTTTAGAATGATGTATACTCTTACCTTTATGAGCAAAAATTACTGCGTATTTTAAGTTGTTTCCACAGTTAGATAAAAATGCAAGCGATCGCGCTGGTGCCTCCGTGTCCTGCAGAGCACACGAACGATTGGATATGCATCTAACAGTGCACATTATATAGGTTAAATATTTAAACTAACATTGTGATATACTTGAGCTGTTTTATTTATAGATTTTATTTTAGGCAAGTCGTGGTGATTTGAGAAGGCTAAATTGATCAAACATAGGCTATAGGCTATAGGCTACGATCAATTCACTGCCTGCCGCTGGCCTTTACCTAAAAAAACTAAAAAACGTACATATTAAGAACAAACATACTCTAAATGTACTTTATAAAAAAAACTAAACGAAATATAATAACTTTTCCATTACATACAAAACTTAACTATTTCAATATAGCTGAAACAGTAGTATAAGCTTTTTTGGGGGGGGAAAGGGAAAAAAGACTGGCTAGATTTCGATCCGTGCATGGACTTTAATACACTTATCCAATGTGTTTTGTTCTAATTGTGAGCATGCTCGA
The DNA here is from genome assembly GCA_018155175.1 of Sinocyclocheilus anophthalmus. Classification (NCBI taxonomy): domain Eukaryota; kingdom Metazoa; phylum Chordata; class Actinopteri; order Cypriniformes; family Cyprinidae; genus Sinocyclocheilus; species Sinocyclocheilus anophthalmus. Next base: position 118,905 of record JADLZN010000125.1, read on the forward strand.
CGGAAGCTGTCGTCTTTGAAATCTCTGCTGTACCGTTCCGGCCAAGGAGGAGGCGATGAACTCTCTGCCTGTGTATGTTTCAGCAAAGAGGCCATCTAGAATCTCGGTTGTCTGGAACAAGGGCAAGGGAGGCTCGCTCACAACCAACGGTTGTTAGTGTTTGGAGGGTCTGGAAAGCCGCTCTGGGGGAGGGGGGGGGCGCTGTCACGAATCGGCCATGGACTTCCATGTATTCACCACAGAGGTCACCCTTCCTTACATTGACTGTTGCATATCACCCCTGACTACATATCCTATCATTCATTGCACGATTTGCACACTTCACTGTTTGCACTCATTGCACACAGCTGTTTTCTTATCACCTCACTCACTATATAAACACCCACTCAAACTGCCATTCTCGGCTTAGTATTGTTTAGCCTGTACCCCTTTCAGAGTCTCCGTGTTTCCCTGTTTTGCCTTGCCTGTTTTTGCGGTTTCTGATATTTGCCTGTTTTCCTGGATTTATCCCTTTAGTCTTGTCCCTTTTTGATTCTGTCTGCCGATCGTCGACCTGTGCTAGCCTTAGGACTATTCTTGTGTTTTTGCCCGTTATATACCTGTTTGCCATTGTTCGACCATGCCTGTTATACCACGTCTCTTTAAATAAAACTTGCAGATGGATCCACACGTCTCACATCTAGTCAGCCCCGTGAAGTCGGCTTGATCCTGGATTTATTTATAGAGCGAACACCACGGCAAGCTGATTCGAGGGCAGTCGGTTAAAGTTCTTCCATGACTCCCATCAGCAGCTTGTGAGGCGTGGTATTGCACAACATCGGGAATGTGTCCACTCTAACATTTTACATTTACATTTTAGTCATTTTGCCGACACTTTTATCCAAAGCGACTTACAAATAGGACAATAAAAGCAGTCAAATCTAACAAAAGAGCAACAATATATAAGTGCAAATGACAAGTCTCGGTTAGCCTAACGCAGTACACGTAGCAAGATATATATATATATATATATATATTATACACACATAAACACACACATATACACATACAAACAAAGAAAAACAAGTAGATAGAACAGAAAAAATAGAAAGGAGTTTTTCGTTGTTTTTGTTTTTAATAAAGAATAATAAAAAAAAGATACATATAGATAAAGTAGAATTAAAACAGAATAGAAAGTGCTAGAGTAAAAGGGTAAAATAAAGGTGGAACAGATGCGTTTTAGTCGTTTCTTGAAGATGGGTAAATACTCAGCTGCTCGGATTGATTTGGGCAGGTCATTCCACCAGGAGGGAACAGTTAATGAAAAAGTCTGTGAAAGTGATTTTGTGTCTCTTTGAGATGGGTGCAGAGCCAGTGGTGGTTTTGTAGGCAAACATTAATGCCTTAATTTTTATGCGAGCAGCTACTGGTAGCCAGTGCAAATTGATGAACAGAGGTGTGACGTGTTCTTTTCGGCTCATTAAAGATTAATTTTGCAGCTGCATTTTGGATTAATTGTAGAGGCCATTGCATGCAGGCCTTGGGAAATAAGGGAAATACCCTTTTCTCCAAATACTACTGAAGCCTTATTGAATCACGCCAGTGAAACTGGCCAATGGCGTTCAAGCGTGCGAAATATGAGGGGCTCCCACTCTATATAAAGCAGCGCTTGTACGTCATCTATTCAGAATCTTGACTGAAGCAACTTGGCATTCTAAGATCCTGACCTAGGTGACACGGCAATAAGAGCAATGTCTCATCTCAGAGAACTGAGGTTACGTGAGTAACCGAGAGCGTTCCCTTTCGATTCGGTCACTCTACATTGCTATGGGAACGTATAAAATCCCGCTGTGTCACAGCGATGGAGCCTGGCTCGACTAAGTATGTCAAGTTTCACATACGGAACCGTAATGAGAGCGGCAATGATATTGGCGCTCTTGTTAAACACAGCTCAGGTCTACATGACCTAGTCGAAACATGTAAAAGTACAAGGGGGGGGGGGTTGGGCCGGAAATAGACAAGGCCGCCGCGTCACACCAGGTGCGGAGTTAAGTGGTAAAAACACGAGAACTAGGATTGCGGCAGGTGCCGGGACAACACATATATAGCGTTGAGTTTTGTTCATTTAACAAATTGTGTGTTGGGATCAATGATCTACAGTGGGTACGGAAAGGATTCAGACCCCCTTAAATTTTTCACTCTGTGTTATATTGCAGCCATTTACTAAAACCATTTAAGTTAATTTTTTTCCCTCATCAATGTACACACAGCACCCCACATTGACAGAAAAACACAGAATTGTTGACATTTTTGCAGATTATTAAAAAAGAAAAACTGAAATAAATATCACATGGTCCTAAGTATTCAGAACTTTGCTCAGTATTTAGTAGAAGCACCCTTTGATCTAATACAGCCATGAGTCTTTTGGGAAAGATGCAACAAATTTTTCACACCTGGATTTGAGCATCCTCTGCCATTCCTTCTTGCAGATCCTCCAGTTCTGTCAGGTTGGATGGTAAAAATTGGTGGACAGCCATTTTTAGGTCTATCCAGAGATGCTCAATTGGGTTTAAGTAAGGGCTCTGGCGTGGGCCATTCAAGACAGTCACAGAGTTGTTGTGAAGCCTCTCCTTAGTTATTTTAGCTGTGTGCTTAGGGTAATTGTATTGTTGGAAGGTAAACCTTCGGCCCAACCTGAGGTCCTGAGCACTCTGGAGAAGGTTTTCGTCCAGGATATCCTGTACTTGGCCTCATTCATCTTTCCCTCAATTGCAACCAATCGTCCTGTCCCTGCACCTGAAAAACACCCCCACAGCATGATGCTGCCAACCACCATGCTTCACTGTTGGGACTGTATTTGACAGGTGATGAGCAATGCCTGGTTTTCTCCACAAATAACGCTTAGAATTAAGGCCAAAAAAAGTTCTATCTTGGTCTCATCAGACCACAGAATCTTATTTCTCACCATCTTGGAGTCATTCAGGTGTTTTTTAGCAAACTCCACTCTGGATGGTTTATGTTTATGGCCACTCTGCCATAAAGCCCCGACAGGTGGAGGGCTGCAGTGATGGTTGACTTTAACTTTCTCCCATCTCCCGACTGCATCTCTGGAGCTCAGAAACAGTGATCTTTGGGTTCTTCTTTACATCTCTCACCAAGGCTCTTCTCCCCCAAATAGCTCAGTTTGGCCGGACGGCCAACACTAGGAAGGGTTCTGGTCGTCCCAAAAGTCTTTCATTTAAGGATTATGGACAGGACCCCCTGTGTATTAGGAACATCAAGGGCAAGCGATTTTTTTTGTAACATTGGCCAGATCTGTGCTTTGCCACAATTCTGTCTCTGAGCTCTGCAGGCAGTTCCTTTGACCTCATGATTCTCATTGGCTCTGACATGCACTGTGAGCTGTAAAATCTTATATAGACAGGTGTGTGGCTTTACTAATCAAGTCAAATCAGTATAATCAAACACAACTGGACTCAAATGAAGGAGTAGAACCATCTCAAGGATGATCAGAACAAATGGACAGCACCTGAGTTAAATATAATAGTGTCACAGCAAAGGGTCTGAATACATATGACCATGTGATATTTCAGTTTTTCTTTTGTACTAAATCTGCAAAATGTCACATTCTGTAGTGTTTCTGTTCATATTGGGGGCTGTGTTTTAAATATGAGGAAAAAAAAAAAAATTAACTTAAATGATATTTTAGCAAATGGCTGAAATATAACAAAGAGAGAAAAATATAAGGGGGTCTGAATACTCTCCGTACACACTGTATATTTCGAGAACTTATATTACAATCAGTGGTTGTGATGCAAAGGCTGAACCAGGTGCTCAACTAAGAGTGTGATGGTGACAAGCCTCCAACCAAACATGCAGGCCCTTTTCAAGACCGTGGATGGGGAAGAGGCCCTGGGCTTTCCACAAGTTGAAATGATTCTTTTTGGTCTTAATGAAAAGTCTGTAACATAACTTGGTTAAATTTCTCAATGGTAGTGTAAAAAAAAAACACCCTTTACCCTGTCAAAATCAGCTGTTTTCAGCAACCTGTTCTGTTGCATGTTCCTTTAAATGCTAATGAGCTCTATTCCAGCTCTCTATTTCAAGTCGATGAATGAGACTGATAACGTTAGCCGCATTACGTGAAACTGTAACTAGAATTATTAGGAAAGGCCGATATTAGCAAAGATTCATAAAAAAAACATTATACTCACTTTTTCTGTAGATAATGCTGGATCATGAATGATTCGCGCGAACAAACGCATTAGGCAGATCGGGGGTGCATTCCCTTCAAAAACAAAACGGAATTGTCAAAATCCGTACGTGGTCTTCATTTGTCAACCCAGAGTTTGCTTGCCGAGTTATGACTCAAAACTACACAGACTGTTTTAATGGCACCCCGGAACATTTCCCAGGTTTCATTTCCCTGATTACGTGCTCATGCAGCCATTTACACACACTATAAATATAAGACTGAACCAGTTCCCCAGCGCGAGTATGTTTAGCGTTTATCACTATCTAGGCAGGGGACTTCTTTATGGAGGCTATGTAATTGACCTAGTTCCAGTCCCAAGTTCCCCAGTCTGTCTAGTTAGTCTTGTTTTGCCTGCTTTAACTAGGTGTCTTGACTAGACTGTTTAACCTCATCTGTCTGATTCTGTCTGTCTGGAGGCATGCCAAGCCTTGAATTACCTTGGAATTTGCCCTCTCGGACTTTGTTGCACCTTGCCTGTTTGTGGATAACAGTTTGCATCACCCCTCTGGATTATGTTCGCATTATGGACGCAGCGACGGTATTATGGAGTACGGTTTCATACTATATCTGATATATCGTTGTGGCTGTTGACCATTGCCTGTGTCTTGACTTGTATTTTAATAAATCGCTTGCATTATGGAGCCGCACGCCTCCGCTTAATGTCGCTCGTTGGTAAAGTTCCACTGGTCTTCAGCGCTCAGAGGGCCGTGGAGTAAAGACGACGAATGGTCATATGCCATCCATTACCCATACACTATGAAAAAACAAAACACCTCAATCGATTGGACATTCTTGTCTACTCATGATCCGGCATCAAAACAATGGGGCTGATGACACAGCTCACTAAGGTGGGCAGCTGTGATAACACAAAGAATGATGCACTGCAATAAAACAATCGTGCGAGGGGGCCTGGCAGAACTACGGACATTCTGCCAAGATTGAGATTGGTTGATATGAGAAGGGGTTTGGATTTAATCAAGATTAAAAAAAAAAAAAAAAAAAAAAAGCAATGGGTGGATTGTTTATCATTATAGACTGGAGGGGTACACACATTGCCAAGGACAACATTGTCAGTCAAAATGTAAAAAGTGAATTTTGCATTCGATGACCCCTTTAAGAGGGCAAGGAGAATGCATTTTGCTACAATTATCACGCAGTATCACGATGAAAATGCAATCCCAAGTGTCCTACCCGTAAGTCTAAATGCATTTAGGAAAAATGGCATTTAAATTATATTTTTGCTTGGACATGTTAAACATCTAATCAATTTGGGTAATACATTTTTATTTTAATTTTGCAACTTATAAAGTGTTAAAATGTTTTTAATTTACATTTTAAAACTAGTGTAGGAAATGGAAAATGTAAATGATATAATTTAATTTTAATTTTCGTTTTGAACTAAACGTTGCACATATGTATGGGAAAATGTAAATTTAAATAAAGAAATGCATTGCCATTTTGCAAATTACATTTCAAAATGAATTTTGTTACCCATATACTTCCATACTGTTGGAATGAGACAGCACTTTTTTTTTTTGCTACCTGTACCTGAAGAGCTCTGCTCAGAATATCACTGGCCATGCCTAGGAAAATAACAAGAACACAGTATTTATTAAGCACAAAATATTTATTTATTCTTTAATTTATAAGTCTTTGTGTTGTGAGAGCATTTTGTATCTGAGCGGAGTAAAGTAATTAATTGAAGGGTGTGCATCATAAGCAACCATTCACAGACCGCCAATGCAGGAAAAAAAAAAAAAGTCCACAACCTATTAAACGCCACATCAGATTGATCAGTAAGTCACTAACATGGCAAAGTAAAGTAATTATTGACAGAGATTTTAGCATTACACAGCAAAAACAATATCAGAAACCCCTTCCTACTGGAAGCATTTCACATGAAGCAGATCATTCTGACTGATTGAACATCCTGTACAAATGAATGGATGGAGTGACACATTAAAGGACAGAAGATGCATCAAAAGCACTGATAAAATGAATACAAGAGGACTGTACAATTCACAGTTTGGCAGTTGTGTGGGTCGCAGCCTTTTACAAAGATACTGTTGAAAATGAGGTTTAAAAAAAACTCAAAGTCTGATGAAGAATATGGAAGAAATCAGAAAGAAAACAGCCTGCTGGCTCTATCAGAAATTTATAACAAATAAAACTGTATAAACTGGGATGTGGGTTTTGGAAACAGATACATTTTGTACATGTGTATCTGTGTGAGCTAATATTCAATTGCTTGCATGTTCTCCCATATTGGATCACTTTTATGAAACCAACAATTGAACTGCCTTACTAAAAGAAATTAAAATATTATCTCAACATCACCGACACTGTGAAAGATCTCATAACAGAGCAAATGGAGAAAAACAAACAAACAAACAAACAAAATCTTCAGCTGTTATTCAAAGCAAATAAAAATCATAGAGTTGATAAAATAGTAACTTAACTTGTGTGTATGAATGCAAAGTAGATCTGCTCTGTGCCAAGTCTGGCTAGCTTTTACATTATAGGTGGGGTTTATGGTGCACATAACAGGGGGATTGATTCACATGCATGTAATGTCAATGTGCTGCTCCAGCATTTGACATGCTACATCCGGGGTTCACACAACACTGATTCCAAAGTCAAACCTGCATTCAGTCCCTGTGTTACACTCTAAAGAGGGAAGGTGGCGCACTTTGGGTTTCTGCAAGACCACAAGCACATAAAATGCTCCTTGATATATTCAAATAGCAATTCTTAATTTTGTATTTTGGTATGTGCAACGCTTTGATGGCATGCATTAATACATTACATCATCGCAATGTAAACAATTTGTTCACTTCCTCTGTGCTTAGTACAGCTGTAGTACAGTATGGTAGTGCAGTATTGCTTATGAATGCAGTACAACGATCAGAAACCCAAGCATCAACAGCTGGAACTGCACTCATTTATCAATCTGCACAGACTAGCTCCTATTTAAACTTAAAATTATGTTAAATGTATTGATTGCAAACTCGCTTCAACAAACGGGACAGTAAATATGTAAACCACCACATGACTGAAAAAAAGGCTTATGAAAAAAACTATTGCATTTGGAAAAAAAAGGAAAATCATGCTAAACCACAGAGGAATGGCTTGTCCTCAGAAGTGAGTCATACTTTTAGAGGGAAAACTGATCAAGGCACTACATCGTCCTGAATTATTCATTTTCATGTAGGGATTTTGTCCTGTGGTCTGAAATGGTTTAAAAATGCTGGATATTTCTGTAAACAGCCAATGAAAGCCACTCAAAAGTGCTGTAAATTTATGAAAAATATTCTAAACAGTATTACTGAAAAGTAGGACTGATATTTCTATAATCAATCATGACAACTTTGAGCATTTAGCCTCTTATAAAACACAAGCAGCATGAATTTCAATTCTTACATCATTGTAAGAATGACTAAATTTATTCTGCTCGTGTTTTTTGAAATATGTCTATAGCTCCAAGAGCCGCCTGCTCATGCTACCGTAGGTTAGTCACTCACAGTATGTTGAATTATGGGGAAAATTATTATAAAATGATCCTCTATGGCAGTAGAATTGAAGGCCATGGTCCTGCAGTACTCTCAGCCAAACCCTTTACTAACACACCTCAATACAGATTCAAACATAAGAACTAAAAGGTCTTCAAAAAAGGGAAAAAAGCGAAAGCAGTGCCCACAGGACTGTTCTGACACAAACACACCCCTCATACACAATTTCACATACACACACCTCATATTTACAGGCTCAAAGGCTTTGCACAGATGTGTCCATAATCCAACAGCGACCTAAAGCACACAGACATTTCAAAGATTGTGGTTTGATCCTGAAGCAGAGTTAAAAACGTATTCTAGAGTGTTGCAGAAATTCCCACTGCTCTGCGAACTAGTGGGCAATTCATTCATCCAGGAGAAAATGTCTGTAATCAGCTGTGTTGAGCTTGCATGATTATCCTTCTGCAAGTGTGCATTGATTAGCCTTACGCAAAAAAACAGCATCTGTTGTGGTGCTTGGAGCGCAGGGTGGCACTCCTATGCAGTCCTGGCTTTGCTGGGGCACATCGGGGCGTCTGGGCTTTTCACCACCAGAGGAAACGTCTGCAGTGCTGGGCTGCCCATGGCTGGGTACGGGACCATACCGGCTGTAGCAAACATGCCCACTGGACTGGGCAAACCGGACCAATGGTTTGGATACACAGAGGCTGGCATCATCCCAGCAAAGGGGGCGGTGGGCATCAAGTATCCGCCCTGCTGGAGGATGGGTAATGGGGTGCTGGTGATGCCATGAGGCATGATGGGACCCAGAGCAGCTGACAGCGGACAGGACAGTGGTAGATGGAACTTTACAGCTGCCTGAGGGATTGAGCCCCTTATCTAGGAATAAAAAGAAAGAGACCGACATGGTAGGAAAAGATGTGAATAAGGCGTGAAGGCAAAGGCTTTTAGCTGCACAAGCACAGTGTTGCGTTCCCAAATGTGTCCGAACACAATAATTGGAATTAATTTCGCTGGCGAAATAGAGCAAAAACAGGCAATATGGTACGTAATGTTTATTAATAATGTTTATTGAACTGTTGTATAAAATCAATATCACATTTGTAATCATGCTGATTTTTGGAGAAAAAAAACGGTACTCTGCATGTGATATTGATTAACTATGTGAAATTATATGAATATGTAAGTTTTCTGCCCCCATATCTTGAATTTTGTGATCATTCAAAATGCATTTCATCATATAATGTATGTATGCACTCTGTAGGTGTGTTTTGTTTGGCTTTTTTGCGATATACTCGATAATGTCAAATCACACATTGTTAAAACCACAATTACGATATTATCGCAGACGATATATATCACACACCCCTACCACAAGGCCATTGATTCTGCACACCTGGGCTTTACACAATATCTCACTCATATTATTTAAGTCGGACATAACAATCCCAAAGACATCAAAAATGGTGTACAGTGTACAGCTGGCTTAAGACACTTGTTATTAGTGTTGTCAAAAGTAGCAGTAGTTTAGTACCAAGTTACTTCAATTTTAAAAACGTAACGACACCAGCCAATGACACAGAGTACCGAGTAGATCCGGTACCCAGTGATAGCTTTTAAACATTCCTGTATGTGTGCACGCACTCTATGAAGAGTGTTAAAGGTTTATTTTGCGGCATTGAGCATTGTAGCCAATCACAGACCTGTTTGAGCGTGTGAATACAAATGGCCAATCAGAGGCTTTTAAGTCAGTATCCACTTAATATTCCAGATATGACAATACAATATTTAGCATGAGCTTTGCACACTCGTGAATCGTTTCACAATGTATAAACAACGTAAATGGTTTCATTGAGATTCATTCAATTTAAAGCTGCACTACAAAACTTTAGCCTATCACAATCTGTGGTTAAAACATGAAATTGCCTTTAGCCTTTTGAAATCCCTTTTGAATGGGAACTCACACTACATCCCTTTTAGGGGATTGTATGGGGAACACCTCTAGCATGACCAGTGTTTGAAGCATGTGTCAAAAAACACAACAATGAACATGACATTGGTCGGTGACAGCCTATGATGTCACTACCAGTGTAACTGTCAGTATAAAAGGGCATCTGTAGGACATGCCATCCACTTTTGGTCTGAAGGAGACAAGCATGAATACCTGAAGATGGCAACAGTTACATGCGTAACATGAGACTTCCCCTTTCAAATCTCTTTAGAGGATCGCAATGGGGAACAAATACCCACTCTGAAGGGACAGACTGCCTAAATGGCTGACATTGAAGTCCCAATCCCTAAGGTGCACACCAGTGACCAGTGACTTAATTCCTTATAGCCAAAATCCGAGCTACAAACCCTATCAGCGAAAGTCCCAGAATGCACCCTTCCTCTCCTCTTTGCAGGACCAAGTTAAAAAAGAAATTTAGCCCGTGGGCAGAGCTCAAGGGTTCAGCTGTCAGAGAAAACCTTTAAGGCAATATAGTATATTGACTGGAGCTCTGAGAATGCCTCAGCATGACAACTCTCCAAAGGAGGCCTAACTACATTCAACAATCAAGACAGCTTCCAAGGAGGCTCACAGACAGCCTAACAACTTAGAATTGCTACTCAAGCGGAGTTCTGGGGAGCGGAGGCCAAAAAGGATGACTCTCTACAGCGAGAAGAGATCTAAGAGGAGCAGCACTCTTTGATTTAAAGACAGTAACCAAGGAGGCTCACCAGTAGCCTAACACTACTCCCTAAATGAGCTCAACATAAAGATTATCTAAAGCAAGAGGAGGTCCACATTTGCCCTACACTAAGAATAGCTATCAAGAAGGCTCACAGAGAGCCTAACAACTTGATACTGCTGTCCAGGTGGAGCTTTGAGGAGTGACTTCAACCAAAAGACTCACTAAGCAAAGCCTAACAACTCTCCTCTCCCAAGTAAGGCTCACAGAGAGCCTAACAACTTGGCACTACTGTCTGGTTGAGCTCTAAGGACGGAGGCTCTGCATGAAGACTCTCTGAAGCGAGAGGCCAAACTACACCCTACACACTGGACAACTTCCCAAGGAGACTCACTGAGACCCTAATAACTCAGAACTCTTATGACAGTGGAGATCTGGGAAACTTTCTATAGCAAGAGGAGGAACAACGTTCCTCTTAAAAGGCAGTAGCCAAGGAGGCTGACAGACAGCCTAACAACTTGGCACTACTGTCTGACCGAGCTCTAAGTCACAGGCTCTGCATAAATACTCTCTAAAGCAGGAGGCCTAACTACATCCCACACATGGGACAACATCCCAAGGAGAATCACAGAGACCCTAACAACTCAGAACTCTTATCCCAGCGGAGATCTAGGAAACAGAGGTTTCAACAGGACGACTTTCTATAGCAATACGAGGAATAACATTCCTCTTAAAAAGGCAGCAGCCAAGGAGGCTCACAGAGAGTCTAGCAACTTAGCCCCTACCTGGGCTCACAGGGACAGAGGCCTAGCATAACTCTCAAGCGAGAGGTGGCCTAGAAACATCCTATGGCTGTCAAGTAGGCCTAAGAAAGGGCCTAGCAACCACTCTCATAGCGAGAGGAGGCTCTTGATTAAAGGTAGTAACCAGGGAGGCCCAAGAGAGCCTAACAACCTGACACAACCCTAATTCAAGCTCCAAGGACAGAGGCCTTAACAAGATGACTCTGTAAAGCCTTATTATGTCCTAGTCCAGAATAGCTATCAAGGAGACACACATAGCACCTAACAACAGCGGAGGGGCAGATTTATCAATAATATATATATATAGATATTCCACATTATTCTGTTTACTCAGTTCACATTACTCAGTACCACATAATTAGAAACAACAGGAGGAATTTGGAAAATAATGCACTTTCCATCAGATTCCTTCCATGCTCCTCCTACAATCCCAGTGATCAATCGTGTCTAGCCACTCTGATGGCAGTGGGACACGAACAGCAGGAAATAGGTGCAAGAGTGCATCATTTGTTCAACTCTCTCGAGAGCCGAACATGCTAATGCAATGCTGACTACTTTTCCTCGGGTGAGAATCATAGAAGAACAGAGCTTCTTACAATCTCTTTTAGTCAGTCCCATGAATGCATAAAAAAGTACATCCAGCTTTTTGATTGCATACATGCACAAAGTGCATTTAGCTTGCTCGAGAACTGAACATATGTGCTCCTCACCCAAACGCATAAACACATTGAGTCGTGTTTGTCCTAAGGTGTCAAATAACCTCTGACATGGAGGTACACACTCTCTAAAAACAGTTGCCTGGGTGTTTTATAGTTAGTCACATTCTTTACACATGCTCAAACAAATGGTCTCCTGAAGACAAAGAAGACAAATGATGATGTGTTCTTCAAGTGCCCTATTACACCTTTTATACATTCTCCATTGCGATCTTCTCAGTGTTCCATTCGCCTTCTTAGGGAACCATGGTTACATGCGTAACCTGAGATGTTACTGTAGGTCAGATGAGAGTAATTGATGGGTGATTCCCACAAATGTCAGTATGTGCTGCTGTTTATGTTGAACGCTAGTTAGCTGACAAGTTCAAGCTCTACCCAACAACACTGTTTATTGCAGCAACAAGCTACAAACATGCATCAGCACCCACAAATGCAATATATTAGTCAGACATTCTTTTTTACAAACATGATGTAAGAACAAATGATGTAAACCAGATTGTATGTACTCATTCAAAAATTTTCAACACAAAAATGTTCTGTCATTTGTTAAAGGCAAAGTTCACCTTCAGTTGCTGGTCCCCACTGACTTCCATAGTATGGGAAAAAACACTATGCATATCAATGAGACCAGAAAAACAAAAAAAAAAAACCAAACACCAAAAAAAAACCCCCCCCCCCCCCCCCCCCCCCCAAAAACCAAGGAGGTGAAAATATCCTAAGGTTCTGAAGGACAAACAGTATAAAGTACCTGATTGGGGATTCTGGCCATTGGAGTGGAGTTGGTCTGGAAGGACTGATGAGATCTCGGCGGTCTACTCTGACACACAGAGGGGCGGAGCTGAGAGGCAGAGGCAAGAGTTTCTTTTGCCCAATCATCAACCAGCTTGTGTAGGTCATCGGTGAATGTACCGCTTTTGTTGTTGCTGTTGTTTGCTTGAGCCTGAACAAGCACCGTGATCGGCAGAGAGGATGAAGCAGGCATGGCTGTGGGAGGCAGGTTCTGATTGGATGCTGAAGTCACATGGGCAGCACCAGTACTATGAGACCCTGAGAAAGAGATTGAGAAAGACCTCAAGCAAAAACTCAGAGAATTCACCCTGAGGTCCTCTGTAACCAATCTGCTGCTCACAGACTGTTGATGTCATTCATCACGTTACGCAGTGAAGTGTGGTTAAAATCACGGTTAATACAAAACAAGCCCTAATGAATAGATGCATTATTAGAAGTCTAAACATTTGGTTTGACAATGATTTAATAACAATTTTTTAATAAATGATGCACTATTCATATTTGGGGTGCAAACAGATTTGATTATTTGACACGATTCATAGTTAGTTTCAACAATCCACTAAAAACAATTGTGACTGGAGAGACAATCGAACATGCTCATGCCAGATGTAAGGTTGAATATGTGGCTGTGTCACCTTTTGAGAAATTACAAAGAAATTGTTTACAAAATAGCTTGGTGTTTGAATGGCATTACAATTCAGCAACATTTGGTGGCCTGGGCATAATGTACGAAATGCAGTCTTGCCGAGCATGTTAGTTTAAGTTAAACTGTCAACATGCATTATTCATAAAGCTAGATTTAAACAAGTTTGAGGTTTGTTCCAGCACAGTAATGCAAGAACAAACACTGAGTATGCACATCGGGTGTGCTTGAAATGTGATGGTGGATCTGATCGTATCTGCGCATTTCTTGTTGAGTACTTGTTTCTAGCCTAAAATCAAGCAGCTGGATGATTACAGAACCAAACAAACACCCATACACATATGCACTTAAATGGCCAGGAATACAGAAATCATAAAGGTTTCAATAAGCACTTGACTGTATCGCACAGATATCACCATGCACTAGAAAAAAAGATCAAATCAATATAAATAATCAAAACGGTTACGCACATTTCGCAACCTGCTGTTGCAAACATTAAGCACTTATCACACAGATGATCGCTCATGCCAATAAAAGAAATGAAAACGGCAAAGATAAAAGAAAAAAGGCAGACAGAGGGACTAGGACTGAAGAAGAAAGGAGTGGGATAGTTACTACTGCTGTGCTCTTTCCCTAGACATAGCCGTTTCAGAGTGGACCCTACAAGAGCAAAACAGCACAGACAAGACAGTGTTAAGGGCGGGGAAAGCACATGGCACAGCCCATTGGACAAGCTGCTGCACAAGAAAACACAGCGACCAATCAGTGAACAGATACAGAATCAGGTGCAGGGAGGCTTCATCTGTGATATCATGAGGTGTTGGTGAGTGACATGTTTGAATGGCTTATAAGCTAAAAAGGCCTTTAGTACAGACAACCTTCAAGCTTGAACTCTGAATGAACTTCAACACTCTTGTTTGACTAAATGTCCTACTTCAAAAACGGTTTGACAAGCACGATTGTCTGTTCTTTCCTGGCCTATTCCCTATTGAAACAGGATGTTAGTTTGGGACAAACTGAAGACAGCAGAATTCACACATGACTGCTTGTAGCATGGATGAAAGCAGTGTAGACTCTTTACATTTACAATCTCTGGAGGACCTCACACCACCATCATTAGCTATTCTATTTTGAGTCAAGATTCGAGGGTAAAGCTCATGGTTATCACCTCTAATGACAGCTGTCCATTCATTTGCTTCTGTTGTAGCATTAGATAGAGGGAGTATTTATAATAAGGGACATTCTTATTTTTGTGAGCCTTTTACTGAACAATAAACCATATGGGGCAGATGAGCTAATAGCCATGGACTAAAATCCACAACATTCTAATTTAGATTTCATGTCAAAATATCAGTCTTGGTGAGTTTTCACTAAACACAGTCAGTTATATCTTAAGTGAACATAAACGGTTAGAAAAGTAGCCTAATCGAATGCTAGTCAGTATATTAGATCTGTGCATAGCGTGACAGCATTCTACTGTATAAACCTGCCGCTGTTTGTCATCATCTGTTAATCAAACAACAAAAGAAAAGGACAGAATTAATCACTGCTCTTCACTGAATATTGTTCATAACTTTGTTATGAATCAATTTATGCTTAATTTATATGGTGAAGTCTATGCAGTGATTTATTTGTACATTTGATTACTTTAATCAATTTCTGTATAGTAGGCTATTATAGGCTAAATTGTTTATTTTATTTGTATATTTTTTAATTCACTTTCATTTAATTTCTACTTTTTTAATTCACTGTTGTTTTGACAGTGAAACTGCTCTGAAAGAATAGGTTAAGGGGTTGGGGAGCATTTTGGGGCCCCGACAAAGTTTTGCTTAGGGCCCCCAGAAGTCTAGGATCGGCACTGCTTACAAGTGACTATTGTAGACAGAATTTCTGTCAAGCTTTAAAATGTCATACTGTACAAATAACATTTAAACAGGAAAAGCGTAAATAAAACAAAATTGAAGCATATAAAGTAAACTATTGAAACATGAATAAACTAAAGTGCTGCATGCTACATTTTAAATTACAAAGGGGGGAAAAAAGAATTTTTCACACAATGAAGGTTAGAATACTGACCAAATCATATAATTTTGACAAGGACGGAGACCAAGTATAAAAAGAAATGAGCTTCCTATTCATAGCTATGACACACTGGTGGGCAAATTCATGTTTTCTCCAAAATGAACTCTCACCTAGAGGAACAAAATATTACAAGCCGTAACAGAAACACAAGGTAAATATAATATGCTTCTTGGACAGCATCATATTATAATCATGCAGGTGACAGATAAAAAATTCAAAATACAGCCCTGATGTTCTTCACAGCAACCTGCTTGTGCCCTTGGCATGCTCGTCTTCTGACTCCAAACATGACACCGCACCTCAATCATCGTCTCATTGGGATTTTACGTGGAATGAAAAGGAAAGAAGGCACAGATATACAGACGATACAAAAGCTTTGGCAGACGTCCATACACACTCTCTCTGCTATCAGTTAAATGTTAAGAATGGCCATGTTTGAGGAAAGACAGCTCATGTTATGGGTCAAAGCTACAGCCCAGCACAAAGCGTTTGTACAGAAGACAAACTGAAGGCCAGATGAGCAGACATCTAGCTCTTTCCACGAACACGATACACTTTGGTGTTGATGCACAAATCTCAAAATCTTTTTCATGAGAACGTCTGGATATATAGGATGAACTATTATCTAACCATTTTGTAATCATTTAGACCTTTCTACATACAGTACATGGAGGACAGCGAGGTAAATAATTCATTTTATTTTGTAGTTTTGACTGCATTTGTCAAGCTTAACCATTCAATTTTGAAAGAATAAATGATCAAACAAATATTTTCTTTAAATTTAAAGGGGTCATATGATGCGATTTCAATTTTTCCTTTCTCTTTGGAGTGTTACAAGCTCTTGGTGCATAAAAAAGTTCTGTAAAGTTGCAAAGACTAAAGTCTCAAATCAAAAGAGATATTCTTTATAAAAGTTAAGAGTCAGCCACACCTACCTAAAACGGCTCATTCTAACATGCCCCCACATATCTACGTCACGATGTGGGAATATTTGCATAACACCACCCAAATGTTCATGCAAAGAAAGAAGGCGTAACTTTTATTCTCGCTGTAGAATTGTTGCTGCCGCCATGTCATGAAGACACTGTGTTTCGTTGTGAAAGCGAAACTACTTTGCTTGGTCTTCCAAAAGAGGACGATATCCACTTCGTCATGCCTAGAGCTGATCTGTGCTGTTCGCTGAGGGAATACATCAACTTTCACCGTGGACGAAGTGGAATCCAGCCCGGGGTCCGTCACATGTGGTTGCCGCTCATTCGTCGGATCCGCCGGGCGCGCCGTTCTCGACCCCGCCGCCTCAGCTCACTCTAGCCCGGCCTCAGCTCACGCTAAGCCGGGGCTTCGGCTCACGCTAGCCCGACCTCAGCTCACTCAAGCCCGGCCTCAGCTCAATCTAGCCCGGCCTCCCCTCACGCTAGGCCGCTGTGTTTTCGTTGTGAAAGCGAAACTACTTTGTTTGGTCTTCCAAAGGGGGACACGACTACAAATCAGTGGTATTTACAACACTGTTCCAGAACAGTTTAACCCAAATATCCAGATGTGTGCAGCGCATTTTATAGAGGACTGTTTACTGATCCTGGGAGAGTAACGTTAGACTAAAATGTCGGCAGTTCTGACTCACAGACTGTAAGTGCGTTTTTTATATTTAAAGGATTTGCCACTGATGATTCAAACGTGAGTTTTGAGCAGTAGAGTAGCACTTGTTGTTTGTCATTTCTCTGATCACAAATGCAGACAGAGTTTTATGTTTACGCGGCGCGTAAAAAGACAGTAGAAGTCATTATAATCAGTAATTATGTCCCCACTGGATGCAACAAATGCCTCGTTTATAATGGGTTTTAATGTTTTTGACTCGTCGCTCCGACCGGGACACGGCATCAACAGTATGTGAGGGGCGTAACATTTCCGTCTCACGCTTGTGGTATTCGGCCAATCACAACACATTGGATAGCTGCCATCACGCAAACCTGCCGTTTCAGGCGTTAGATTGACATTTTTTCAAATTCGAAGCGTTTCAGAAAGGCGGGGCATAGAGGAGAAACAATAATGTACAGTATGTGGAAAATAATGTTTTTTTTTACTTTAAACCGCATAAACACATTTCATTACACCAAATACACAAAATAATGTTCTTTTTAGCAGCACCATATGACCCCTTTAAAGTAAATATAAGTTCAGCAAAAACTACAAGCCGAAATTTGCTCCCAAACTAGGAGTTTTGCAACCTACTGAGTGACGGCTTCATTTAGGATTTAGGAAGTCTGCAACCCTGCTACCTATGATTTAATTTGATGTATTTTATTTCATATTTATTATATTTTTTAAGCTGCATTTTAACTGTAGACTTTTAACATTTACTTTGACCTAATGAGGTTGACAAATACCATTTTACGGAACATTACGCACCTCCTTTCACTGAATATCTGCTGCTTTTTTAAGTATCAGACCCTATTTTGTACCTTATTCATGGAAAGTGCCATCTGAAATGAAGATGGAAATGTAATGGCTGAGAATACATGATGATCACTGAATGAGTGTGTGGATGAGTATTGGAAGTGAACATGACAGAAATGCAGTACAGAAAAAAACAAATCACGAAAGAAGAGCAGAAAGAAACAGGGAAAAGGGAATTATGGGTAATAGAAGAAAAGTAGAACAAATACAAACAGATGGACATAGACACGGGTCCACTGAGGAATCTAGTGCGTGGTTTGCTACTAGATTTATAGGTGATTCGCTCAGATGTTTGGTGGTAAACGGTCCAGCCTGTGGAGAAATGAATATAAGAGGGAGAGAGAGAGAAAGAGAGACAGGTGTAACAGCCGACACAGGCAGCGATCAGATCAGTACCCCATCAACAAGCATCATATCAGCAACACACCACAACACTGGTTAAGCGTCTCAGAAAACAGCAGTTAATGTAGATGTGTACTTGTGCCTGTGTGTTTCTAACAATGGGAACACTTTTCTGGAATCTATATAAAAGGTCACAGTCTTCATATGCATCACTAGACACTTCCACACATGAAACCCATTTAAGGTTAAAGAACTGTAAAACTGCCATATTAACCATTCAACTCCAAGAAGATTAGCAGATTTTACTTGTAACTACACCATTATGATAGCATTGAAGACTATTCCAAATTATCCATGTCTTCTGGTGCAAATATTTAATTGTATTATTAAATTTTTTCTGTCACTTCACTGCTCAAGAAAGTCCTTGGTAAAGTGTTATCAATAATATGTTAACATGGCTGGTGGGTGTGGCATTGCATACAATGGTGGTATTGCAGGCGTAGCAAGCTGATGTTCTTAAGGATATGGACGAAATTACTTGCTTGACTCCCGAGATGAAGAGCTCAACTGAAGTGCTTTAAGTCAAGAAGCATATGGCTCGCACAATCCGTCGTTATGTGACAGGGTTGGTGGTGACCAAGAGACATCTGTGGTTCAACCTCACAGATATCCATGAGAAACAGAAGTTGGCTGGATGTTCCTGTTGTTTAGTTGGGGCATTTTGCCAATGCAGTGATTGCTGCTGTCGTTAAGTTTCACACTGCAAAGAAGAAGTAATCTACTGCTTTTCAGTAAATGATGCCACCGCGGGTTCCTCGAGGAGCCAAGAAGCAGCCAGGTAGTCTGGACTCCCCCTAAAAAGAACTGGGGTCAATGGCCTTGCTCAACAGAACATTTGTGCCACGTAAGCACATCTGAGGCTGGCAACTAAGGCTTCCCTGACCTTTAGGGTCAAAGGGCCCCTCTTTGGAGAATTGTGTCAAACCGCTAAAGCGTAATTGCTTCTCTTATCACTCTCGAGATTCTGTTCTGCTAGTTTCTCTGTGTTTTGCATCTTGTCAAACCAATAGATCAACAGCTCCTCACTCATGTTCTGAGTAACAATGCCTTCAGAGAACAGCAGTCATTCCTTGAGTCATACATTGCAATGATGTGCTTACAAAAAAGCATTGCCCCCATGGTGCATTCTAGGCATATTGAATCAGGCCTTTTGTTTTGTGACAGGTTTTTTGGGGAAGGCCTGCAACAGATAGAGGCATTCTATACTCCCCCGATCTCATGGCCTTCACTATTCTGTGCCCTGTCAGACAATAAGTTTGGCTCATATGGGCCATAACATTTGCATGGTCGACCAAAGTCCTATTCCACAGGCTTCATCTGTAGAACCACAGAGAACCATATGTAGAACTCTTCCATAGAAAAGGGGTATAACATCCTGCCTGCCTCATTTCAATGAATTACGCCCAACAATGTTAGGTGTCCTGGTGGTTCTGATTATTTTGCAGGAAATGTAGTCCAAGGTAGAGAAAGTAGCTATAGATTAAATGCGTCCATCTCAGAAGGAATCCAGTTTCTACAGCTGTTTTTCTTAGTGTTGTCGAACAGCGGTTTCATTCCAGTCCTAGACCTGCATCTACTGAACTTTACTATTAGAAAGTGCTGTTTCAGAATGCTGACACAGAGGCACTGAAACACAGGAAAGCAACTCCAGGGCATATATGCTTTAAATTACCTTGACGATTGGCTGATTTTGACAAGGTTGTTCTCGGTCACTAACAGAGGCCGGGTCTGAAGATAAACCCTCAGAAGGGCGTTTTGTTGTTGAGGAAACAGACAGTTCCCTTTCAAGGAAACTTCGAACTGCATCCTCTAGGGGTCGCTAGGGGAACGCCTCGACGTGACCCGTGCCTGAAGCATACATTAAAAAAACACCAACAACATGTTGGCCGGCAACAGCCTATGACGTCACTACCGGTGCGACTATAGTATAAATAGGCGCCGGGAGAACACGTCATCCTCTTCTTCTTCTTCTTCGTTTTGTTTGAAGCATGCATTCCGGTGGTAAGAGCGATCTTTCTTCCCTTATTATGGCGAGCACTAGCAAGACGTTTAGGAGATGTGTGGATCCGTGTCACCTGATTTGACACCTGATGACACACATGATCTTTGCGTCTTTGTTTGGGCGAAGAGCACGCACACAATGTCCTTGAGGGGGCAATCTGTGTTCACTGCGTTTTTCAATGAAAAATCCCAGCTCTCGTTTGTCTCTCTCTTCGAGGAAGGAGGGGCAGCCGTCTGCTCCCCGCGGTTCAGGACCCGCCGCTGCTGAGGCACGGAGGAGAATGAGGTCGTGGGGATCGCAGGCGGATCTGGCTGATGAGTTTAAGGAGGGGCTTTCCCTCTCACGCTTGTCGGCCGTGGACGAGGGTGAGCCGCTGGAGGATGATGATGTGATTTTCCTAACATCGTCTGATCCAGGGGCCAGTTCTCTGCTGGGTTTGGCCCAGGAAGAGCAGGAGATGTCTGAGGAGGGCGAAGAAGTTGAGGCTGAGCCCTCCCAATCCTCCTGCCCTGCGTATGATGAGCTACTGGAGGTTATGGCTTGACTTGCTGTGGAAGCGGGCCAGGAAGGTGACGCCGCGAGGTCGTCTCGACGAGCGTTATCTGTCTGACCATAGCCCCCCAGCTCAGGTGAGCCTTCCTTTTCTTCCTGATCTCCATACGGAGGTCGAGAGGAAGGAGAAGGGACGTTTTATCCGCAGATCTATGGCGGATATGGTGGTAAACAGAGATACAGCCGTGGGTGAACCTGACAGATATCGGGAAGAAAGAGAGGGCTTTCTTCTCGATGCTCCGGTTTCACCTTCCGAACTTTTTGGAACTTCTGTCGAGATGGTGGTTGAGAAGTTCAGGGAGGCGAAGGCACGCTCAGTGGCCTTCAGTCCTTAATTTCACGATGGTCCAGGTCTAAGCCTGAACAGCATTGGGGTCCTGGTCCGTCTCGGTCTGAGGATCAGAGACGGGCACAGAAGGCTAGTGTTCCTCCCCCATCGCGGGTCAAAGGGAGGTAGGCAAGACCTGAGGGAGGTGATCCAGACGAGGCGTCAGCGCTCTCGTCCGGACCAGAGTGATACCTGAACATCTACTCATCTCCCTCGGGGTGTTTAACATCTGCCCTCATCTTCCCCTTCCCAATTCCCCTGTAACCACCATCATCTCCACCTGACCGAGGTTAGGTAGGAACCTCCTGTGCCTGCATTACAGTCTCCTATGCTGGAACTATGATGTTTTTGGTTGGTTCTATGACTTCATAGCAATCACCTTACTGATGGGCCGGACTAGAGGCTTCTCTGCAATCGCCTCTGGAACGGGGTTCTGGCGCGGGAACCATGGTGGGTGAGTATGATCCATTTTGAAAAATATATATATAAATGCGCTGGTGGTTGTGTGAATCCGCCTGCTAGCCTACTTTGCAGTGTTTTCTGGGACCTGTGTGTTTCTGTCCTTTTCTAGGGTAGGTCCTCGGTGAACACCCCCTCTGTTGGATTCAGAAACCGAGTGCTCGACTTGCAGTGCTTATTTCAATCGTCGATATATGTCCAGACGGTAAGAAAATCCGGGTTTCAGCTTCATACTTCCTGGATCATGTGGCCAGATCACAGGCTTCTGCGGGAGCCTTCTTGGTCGTTAGGTCCCCGGCACAGCACTGCGATTCTCCTGGACGTCCGGGCTGGGCTTATGCTTTTCAGGCTGCCCTGACTGGTACGCCATATCCAGGTTGCAAGAGACGTTCTAAAAACCACATGGTGGTAAGTGTGCACGCGGAGCACTCTGCACACTTTCTAAAATCCACATGGTGGTAAGTGTGCACGCTAAGCACTCTAAAATCCTGTATGGTAAGGGTTACGCGGTGTCAGCCTCGTTCCCCTTTTCTGGGTTGGCTTAGGCCCCGGTACTCGCCTTGCTACACTCAACTAGTGTGTCTCTGTTGATACACTTTTAAAGCATCGCTCCCCTCACTGTAGAGGGTTATTTATGAGCATGGTACCTTCTTCCGAGCGTTCAAATTTTCTAACTTTCTGAGGAGTGGAATCCCCGCTTCGTGGGCTCCCCTCTATCGGAGGGTTGCCTATGAGTGTGCTATTCTCTTCTGAATTCGGAGTTCTCCTCTCACGTGGAGAGTTGAGTTCTCTGTTTTCCCAGAGCACCTGGAACCAGCAGACATCAGGCGATCTAGGCCCTTCCTCTGCCGCCCTGATGCGCTGGTTTTTTTTGGCTAAGCTTGCTGTACGCTTACCCTTCAGGTTTTCAAATGAACAGGCTGTAGGTCGAGCCTCTCGGCTGAGAGTTGGGTGTTATGCTCCCTCAGCTAGGGAACTTACAGCTAGCCATTCCAGCATTATAACATAGATTGAGTTGATGACTTCTCAAACATATTGTTCTTGGGATGCACCATTTCCATCTATGGGCTGCTCTTTCAGAGTGCCACGAGGGCCCCTTAGAATGGTATCTTTAAAATCCATGTTATGGTAAGTGTGCACGCGAAGTCCCTGTAAAATCCACACTGTGGTAAGTTCGCACATTAATCATTCTGCGTTCTTTCTAAAATCCTGTATGGTAGGGGCTACGCACAGCGGCTTTGTGCCCTTTCTTGAGTTGGTTAGGCCCCGGTTCCACCTTAGGCACAATTCCATCTGTGTATCCTCAGGATACCTACTTTAACAGGGTGTTGCTACTAGGGGTCTGTTGAGACAGTTCCTTCAGCAAGCTCATGCAGAGCAAGCGGTAGCCCGTTAGGTGACAGGCCAAGACCTAGTACGATTCTAGGCACTTGGTCGTATCCCCTTAAAGGAATCTATTCCTGATTCCAAGCCTTGAGCTCTACCCCTGGCCCAGGAGTTCTGGCCCTAACAGGTAAGTTTTTTGGGGTATGTAGCTTAGGCCTTTGGCCGTAGGGGATAATGTCACTGACAGCCGTGTAACATCCCAGGGGCAACTCCCTTGAAGCTATGGTAAAGTTGGTACTTAGTGCTCGCCAGTGGTTTGGCATGCACTTCCCTCAGCATGGTGGCGTGGGTACAGTATACCGTTCCCCATTGCGACCCCTAGAGGACGCAGTTCGAAGTTCCCTTGAAAGGGAACATCTCAGGTTACTTATGTAACCATGGGTTCCTGAGTAGGGAACGAGACACTGCGTCCTCTAGCTTCCTGCCATGCTTCGGACGCAAGCTTTAGACGAAGAAGTGGATGACGTGTTCTCCCAGCACCTATTTATACTATAGTCGCACCGGTAGTGACGTCATAGGCTGTGCCAACATGTTGTTTTTTGAACGTATGCTTCAGACACGGGTCACGTCGAGGCATTCCCCATAGCGACCCCTAGAGGACGCATTGTCTCATTCCCTACTCAGGGAACCATGGTTACATAAGTAACCTGAGATGTTTTCTAGGGGTAGATCTGAATTCATGCACAACGGGTAAATTCGACTTGTCCATTAATTTCACCTTTGTTCAAATCAACTCGGACAATTCCAGTAATTCTAATTCCTGGAAATTTGTTTAGCAAACTTTTGGGTCTCGTGGCAGTGGCTTCATCAATGGTAGCACTGGGTTGAGTCTGTTTCAGTGGTAGGTCAACAGCTGAGGAGTTTGTCCCTGTTGGAATCCTCACTGCACAATAAGGGTTAAACCCAAATGCTATTGGACCCCGTTACCTTGGAAACATCCCTGGTTATTGACTCTGGTGGTACCTTCTGGTGGATTCTGTTGACACAAGAATTATGACAAAAACCTATGACAAAAGTTTATGAAGGACATCCAGCCTACCGAGTCCAAAAGGTCCATCATCTCATGTGGCACATAAATGGAGATGATGCCACTTTTGAGCCATTTCCTTCTGGAGAATTGACCTATCAGTATGCCCTGCCACCTTGGTTACTGTTGAGTTTCTACTGTCTTACAATGACAGCTGTCAAGTGTGAAAACGTTGTCCCAAGATGTTTAAAAAAAAGATTTGGACACAGACGGACCATCATTCAAGTGAGACTTAAATATGCCATGGAGGGATATATAAAATATTTCAAAATAAATATGTAAAAATACAGATCACAATGCAAACAGGAGAAGTCTCATGTTACGGTTGTTACGATTGCAATGACCGCATGTACCGCAGGGTAAGATTAAATTAATTTACATTTAACCAGTTTAATATGGAGAGGCACTGAAATATAGACCTTCGTTTATGTGTTTTTGACTTACACTGTACATGACGTGAGAACAGTTTGCTATTTATGCTTGTACATTAGCACTGACTCACTAACTTTATTGTTAGTTTTTAGTTTGTTAGAAAAGTGTAACTTAATGAGAGTATGACAACCAGAAAATGAACATTTTTGTCTTCATTGGGATTGGGTTGAATGCTTAGTGACATTTTTGCTCTGTTTTGTTTGGGTTTAGGAAATATAATAAAATAAATTCCATTGCTCATCCTCTCAGGAGACATGGAATCAGTGTTACAAGTACCCTAGGCACATCGTTTTCCATTTTTGTAGCATAAACACTATCTAAACGATGAAAGCTTCGGATCTTCCAATGTTTCTCTATTGCGCTGAAACCTAAAGAGTTCCGATCCCCGTGCAACTGATACTCGACTGGCATTGGCTCATCTGCATTCAAGGGGAGGGGCTTACCAATAGGTCAATTGAAGCCGCCATGTTGGTGTCAGTAGTTTTTTACATAAGCACCAGGGGGAATACGTTTGTGCCCCGTGGGAAGTTTAGCATGGCACATTCTTATTTTGGCATAGAACATGCTTCTGGCACTGAAGGTGCTTCATGAGAAGATCGAGGCCTAGAGAATGGATGTTGCATCCTCAGAAAAGGAGTCATTTGGTAGGGCAGGGCAAAAGTGGATCTGTTCACGTCGAATAAGAACCCGCTTTCCCCCTTTCGTTCTCCCTTTGTCCTCCGAAACCTCTTGGAGTAATTGCTCTGGCTTATGTGATGCTGATGACTGGTCTGTATGCCTTCCCGTCATTAAGTCTGTCGGTTCGTATGAGAGTACAGGAGGACATATCAGGAGAAGTATATATAGTATATATATATAGTTTTGTCCGTCCCACATATGGTTTTTGGACCTGGTGTCTCTCCTTCAGGAGATACAGATCATAGTGGAGTCACTCTCCCAGGCTGGAGGCAGCATTTGGCAAACCCGGCTGGAAATGTGGAACATTGGAGTTTAGACTTTGAACAGGAGACTCTGGTTAGTTCTGGTTTTACAGAACATTGGTTGGCATGGAGATTACGGAGACCATACTAAATACAACAGTTCTACTGCCCTGTTCAGACACAGTATAAGCATAATGCAATCCTTTAAATTTCTTTTGCAATCTTCAGTGTGCTTGAAGTACAGGCTATGATTAGGCTACTTAAGAACTCAATAAATTTGAAGGTGAAACTTGGACCCAACATGATGTCATGTGCAGGTTTTCTTCAGTATCTTCCTTCCTTTTGGGGATTTTGCAT
The DNA here is from genome assembly GCA_018155175.1 of Sinocyclocheilus anophthalmus. Taxonomy (NCBI): domain Eukaryota; kingdom Metazoa; phylum Chordata; class Actinopteri; order Cypriniformes; family Cyprinidae; genus Sinocyclocheilus; species Sinocyclocheilus anophthalmus. Next base: position 144,675 of record JADLZN010000125.1, read on the forward strand.
AGAGGTTACTGGAGACCATAGAGGAAGATGAAATCATGAAATTACATGAGCCGGATTCAAACTTAGTTTGCTGCGTAAGCACCACCACAAACAGAGTATGTGCAGTTTGTGCCACATCTCTGGCACAAAGTATTCATATTAAAGATTACATGACAAATACAGAAATTTTGTGGCAATGACCCAACTCCTTGAAATACATAAGATTGATTGCTTTTCTGCTCACGCATGACCTCAAAATAGAAATATTTGTGGCAATAACTAAATGTGTGAAAATGTCTACTGATCCATATGAATGATGACAGTATGAGCATCATGCAATCCTTTAAACTTTCTTTGCTGTCCATGAAATCATGTTATGTGACTGAGCCATTATGCAGCCGTTTAAATGTCACATTCCGGCTGACTCCATTTAAACGAAGTAAATGAGTGGAGCGCACATGAGAGACTGTGAAAGTTGGCAATAATCCCATGCGTGTGAGTGAGATATGCGTGACAAAAAACAGAGAAGGAGAAAGACATGATAATCTAGAACATGATACACTGTTCAGAGAGGCAACTCTGACACCTTCGTCTTCTGCATATCAACTATAAATAACTGTCACACTGCATCCAAGCCAGACGGCATGCATTATGAGCAATAAATCATATGGTTTGGTTTCTATGTGTGTTGATTAGGGCAGCTCCAAACATTAAAGTCTTGCTTCGCATAATTGTATCACAGTTATCAAATATGATGTGACTGGCCGTGATTGTGTTACTACCTGATGCATTTTGCTTTCCACGAGGCCAGTGGACATTAGACATTTGCTGCACTGTGGCTGGTTAGGGCAGCGGCAGATGCATTTGCAGCAAATATGTACAGCAGCATATGCTTGGCAGGCTATTGTAGACAACAGCCGTGTGAGTGTGTTCACCTTGTCGGGGTGGTGTGTGTGTGGTGGGGCCATAGATGTTGTCAGAGGACAGAGAACCCTTGAGCGAGCAGGGCTGCTGAGTCTGGACCGGCTCCAGTGGTTCTGACACGGTGCTCAGCGTGGCTGTGCTGGATCCCACAGAGCTGTTACCCAGAACCGAGCTCTTGACCGGAGACCCCGACACACTGGAGCACGTCTCTGCTACAGGAGAACACAGAGGGTTGACAGTGACAAATCTGGCCTTTTATAGTGTGTGTTTACTTAGAGGATCCAACTTTCATACTGGTGGATTAAAGTTTAAAAGAATTTAGACAAATTAAAATACAAAGCTGCACAGGTTGCACAAAACTGGAGTACTTCCAGACTGCATATCTGGAAATAGTATTATTTGTACAATTATTACTATAATTGCTTTGCCAAGCCAACACGCTGATCTAAAATGTATGTTTCTACAGTATCTCATCCTAGAGCTTTCAAGCAATGATCACCAAACTTGGCACAGACCGTCAGGCTGTTCTGACTCTGGCTCTGACTAAATTATCAAACTTATAAAATTCTTGGTAGCAACTTCTGATATTCAGTCAAACCATAAAACATCTTGAGTTACGTATGTAACCATGGTTCCCTGAGTAAGGGAACACTGGCATCCTCACGGGTGGTGTAGCAGAGCCTTCAGAGACTGTGTTGAAGCATACATTAAACATGACCAATAACGAAATTGGCCTGACCGGGCGAAGCCGAGTTATCACCGGTGGCGACCAATAGTATAAAAGGGGTTGCCTGGGAGCACACATCATCCGCTTCTTGTCCTGAAGCTTACGGTCGAACATGGCAGGGAAACTAGAGACGCAGGGTCTCTTCCTGTTCGGATGAACTTGAAGATGACTCTAGGGTTGCTTAGGAGGAAGATATTCCCACGCTGCATGTCAGAACCATGGCGAGCACTAAGTACCGACTCTACTATAGCCATGGGAGTTGCCCCAAGGACGTCTTGATGGTTGTTAGTGGCATTATCCCCTTCGGCCAAGGGCCTGAGCTGCATACCCTAAAATAACTTACCTGTTAAGGGCTGGGCTAGGAAGCCCAAGCCTACGGCAGAGCTCAAGGCTTGGAATCAGAAAAAAAAAGATTTCTTTAAGGGGATACGGCCAGATGTCTAAAAACCAAACCAGACCCTGGCCTGCCAACCAGGGGGGCTACCACCAGTTATGAATAAACCTGCTCCAAGAACTGACTCGACAGATCTTTGGTAGCAACACCCTGCTCAGAAATGTATCAGCAGAGATACATTAGTTGAGTGGAGCCCAAGGCGAGAACAGGGGCCTAACCAACTCAGAGAAAGCGGAATAGCTGACGAGGTAGTAACCCCTTATAGCATACAGGATTTTAGAAAGAACGCAAAAAGCTTAATTTGCGAACTTACCACAGTGTGGATTTTAGGAAGTGCACAGAAGCTCAGCGTGTGCACATACCATAGGATTGATTTAGAAACACCGTTGCTTAAGGGGCAACCAAGGCTGTATTAAACCAGCCTAGGGGCCCTAAGTGACTGTGGCACACTCACAAAACAGACTCTGAAGCATCTGCTCACAGATGCCCAGAAGGGAGCAGCGCACTTGCAAGAGGCCCTTCATGGTGAGGGGAGCACAGCTAGCTCACTTAACAAGCAACCCGCCAGGGAGGCAGGAGATGGTCCAGCCACCTGTCATGATTGGCATCCGGAGCTCAAAAGAGCGGAGGACCAACTTCAAAAATAGAAGGGGGACCGACAGGATCAGATCGAGAGGGGCGGTTTTTTTTTGGGGGCTTCCATGAAACCCCCAAGGGCAATGCCTAAGCTGTCGACCAACCAAGAAGAGCGTCTCAAACAGGGAGGCGGGAGAGAGAGGAAGCTGACCTGACCTTGGCCCGCTGCTAACTGAGCTAAACGAGACGGTGACGGACTCGATGAGAGAAGTCCACGCAGCCAACGGCTAGGCTCAAGAAAACCCTCGGGTCGTCAGGAGAGCACTGTCTGGCTTGACCCAAATAGAGGCAGCTTATCAGAATGCCTAGTCAGTATCACCTCCCTCAAATCTTGCCTGACCATTTAAGACCCACAATCCCCGTTTTGAACTCTAACCGCAGCGGGGGGGGCGGCGCAAGTGCGGACACTAGTCTTGCTGAGCCCGCTGCTTTGAATCCTTAGATCAGACGGTAAGGACCCCTATTGTTGTTCAGCGTCGACACTGGACTTGTTGATAATGAAGGATTAGGAAGGCGGGGGGGAGGGGGGGGAAGTACCGATGAGCATCGTGGCATCCTTCAACTTTCTCGACCACCGTCGCGACGGGAGCAATAGTGCTAAAAAAAGTCAGAAGGGGAAAACTGTTGCGCTCAAGATAAAAGCCCTTATCTTTGAGCCGATATCTGCCAGTATTCAAGACAGATGTCTCTCCGTAACTCACCATGGTCGCCGAGATCTGCCAAATTGCCAACAGGATGGCATGTTTAGTGGCACGAGAGAGCAAGATCGGGGTGCAGCTCAAGTCTCAGCCACCTATCATGGGGAAATACCTTGACCTTTATCCAGGTCTTTCAGAGATCAGCCTGATAAGCACTGAAGCACCGCCATGGGTGCACCGATGGCTGCAGCCTGGACCTGCTGCGTGGATATGAATGAATGGATGATATGATGGCATTTTATATGAATATTTATATATAATGCCCTGCCATTCAAGAGAGATGTATAGAGTAAGTAGGGGTGGGCGCTATGAAAGCTGAACACCGGTTTTATGTTGTTCCATGATATGTATTTTGCTATACTGTGGATACCGTTATATTCATGAATTAAAATTTTGCATTTATATTGTTTTGTTAAATTTGGTACGCTTTGCAAATTTTAAAACAAATGACAATAAAGAGTCAAGGCTGAACATTTTTGTCCTCTGTGTGCAACGCCATACTACACAGGCATTAATAATCAAACACATAGAGCATCGTAACAGAACCCAATTAATAGAGCACAAATCGCCTTCTCCAGTGGTTCCCAAACTGAATGGGATCGTGTCAGTCAGCAGATTAATTTTGCAAAAAGAAACATCTGCAGGGTGATAAGACTACTACCTGCACTAATTTTCCCTATTATTAATGCCGGCCACTTGTCTGATAAGTAAACAGATTGATTGTGCAAACTATTAAATTTTGACATTTTCTTACCTCAACAGACTCGCCAGTACCCGCTTGAGCTCTCTGTTATCAGTGGTCAGAGTATTAGTTGATCTTGCGAAAGGTTCAGGCCGTTTACTTGTTTCATGAACGGTTGTAGAAGTTGTGGTTGTATCAATAACAGACCACTAGATGGCACGATTGAAGAATCAGAGTTGTATTGCAGGGAGTCATGTAGAAATATAAATGAACGATGTATGGTTCTGCTCTGAGAATGAAAGTTACAAGTTTGTGAAAGGACTTCCAGTGCCAGGAAAACAAAAAGCAGATTATGAATATACTTAAAGATTCCTGGGTGTATACCACAACAACTACACAAGCCGAGCGAGTGCGCGATATTTGAGCAAAAAAGCATAAATCGACGCCAGTGATGGTTCTTGCTGTGGAGTGCGAACTGCGAACGCGACACTGAAACGAGAGCGCAAATCCCTATGGCAGTAAAACGATGCCGCGTTTCTATTTCTGACGAATCCAGTGCTATGACACAAGGACCATTTCAAACATTCATAAGAGAATCGTGAAAAAATAGTTTCTTCAAAAATATTAAGCAGCACAAATGTTTTCAACATTGATAATAATAAGAAATGGTTATGATCAGATAATGACAGCCTATTTATATATGATGATTCCTGGACGGCTCATCTGTGACACTGAAGCTAGAGTGGATGCTGGAAAAGGATTCAAGATTGATCACAGCAAACAGTAATCCTGTAAGTAATAAAAACATTCAAAATTAGGATCATTAAATTGACAAGTATTTACAAAAATTACAGTGTTATTGAGATTTTTAATAAATAAATGTAGCCTTGATTTCAAGTAATATCTTTTATACTTGAAAATATTTTTCTCTACATAAGGGGGGGGTTACCAAGCAGAAACAAGGTTGGGACACCAGCTGCGTACAACCAAGACAACACTTTTAATTTAATTTAATTATTATCATACAGGGAGATTCCACCTCATGTTGCATGTTTGACTTTTTAGGAAAAACAATTGCACAATAAAAATACTTTTTCAGGTATATTGGCAGCCCTCGACTTTTTCTAGTTATATAAGGGTGTTAAAATATTTTGCCTGTATTTTTTCCCCCTCATATCGCAATATAATATCGATATAGCCTCCCTGGTTGCTGGAACAGTTGTCAAAATATCCATGATTGTATTTTAGCTCATACGCCCACCCCTATCCTGAAGTGGTTTGGACGGCAGGGAGGGAGCCTTAAGAGAAGATGTCTCCCCCATAGAGAGATAGCAGGCCAGTGTCTCTTCAACAGGGGGCATCTTCTCATATCCATTCTCATGCATCCCCTCAATGTTGACATAACTAATATGCTGGAATCTATGAATACGAGATGAGAATGGATTTTTGCATTCCTTCTTGATCTCCACATGGAGATCGGGAAGAAATGGAAGGCTCATCAGAGCCGGAACGCTATGGCTAGAAAGTAAACGCTCGTCGAGGTGGCCTCGAGGCGTCACTTTCTTGGCCCGCTTCCACGCCAAGTCAAGCCTCGCCGTGGCACGATCCATAACCTCAAACAGCTCATCATACATGGGGCAGGAGGATTGGGAGGACTCAGTCTCAACTTTTTCATCTTCATCTGACATCTGCTCATCCTGGCTTTGAGCCAGCAGAGCACTAAGACCACCGCTGGATCAGAATGGTAGAGAGCATCAGCAATTGTCGTCCGCCAGCCAGATCACTCTCGATCCGTGGAACTGGAAGAGTGCTGAAAGGGAAAGAACCTTTTGTTTAATGCATCAGCAAGGTCCATCGGCAATCCCCCACAAGCCTATTTCTGCGCCTCAGCAACGGAGGCGTCCTGAACCACGGGGAGCTGATGGACTGTCCTCTTTCTCCAAAAAAGAAAGACAAAACGAGAGGGGAGCTTCTTATAGAATAAAAGCTTGCAGTGGTGCGAACTGCCCCCTTGAGGACCATCTCGAATGTGTTCTCACCCAACCAAAAGACGCAAAGTCGTTGTGTGTCATCAGGTGTCAAATAATGAGGACACGGATTCACACCACTTTCTTAAACGCAATTACTAGTGCTCGCATGGTAAAGAAGAGGAACAGTTCTTACCAGAAAGCGCACAGCTCAGACAAAAAACAGTCCTGAAGACGAAAAGAAATGAAAGAGGATGACGTGTTCTCCCTGGCCTTTTACAACTGGTGGTCACGCGGAAGAGTAATGAAAGTCACCAGGCTGCAAACGGCCAAATAGTTATTGTCGTGTTTAGATGTATGCTTCGGACACCAGTCACGTTTGAAGGTGTCCCCATAGCGACCCCTAGAGGACGCAATTCGAACAGTTTCCTCCGGAAGGGAAACTTTAAAATATCAATTGTAACGTTCAAACAATTTTTTAAAAAATTATTATTAGCAATGGTGCTAAGGGTATGGCTAAAATCAATATTACCACACACACACATTCTCATACCTAAGTGATGCAGTTGGGAAAAAAAAATATCTAAGATCTTAAAAGTTGGACTTTTAAGACCATGAACCACGCTCTGCCATGGGTCTTCAGGCATGGAATAATTCTCAAATCATGTGTCTGTTGGGGAAAGCTGTACTAGTAAGATTTAAGAGTTCAAATGGAAAATAAAATGTGCACTGTGGTGCCAAGTTTTGCAGACCAAACATCTACATTTTCTTTAGATACTAGTTACATTTCAAATGTACTTAATTTAACAGAAGCCAGATAGCATTCTGTTGGCCATGTTCCTCGGGGGTCCAAAATATAGTGGTACCACCCCTTCTGTGATTTTAAAGCTGGCACTCCGGCTCACACAAACTCTCGCATACATACTAGAGCTGTTGCTTCGGTTGTTCCTAAGCTGTTGCACCATGGGATTGAGCAGTCGGCTTCCCTTCAGCTTGTGTTTGGAGGCTCTGCGGCGGCGGCCTGTAGGCGGCACTGCATGCAAGAAGCCCATGCTGGGAGGAACCGGTTGACCTAACCGAGAATACAACTGCTCGATCTCTCCTCTCTGATGAGCCTGAAGCTCGGAGATCTCCTTCATGTGCCTGCAGACATCAAACACTGTGTTACGGTTTTCGTTCTCTTATTTAGTGAAAAGTGTGTCTATATGACAGGTATGATGACATCAGCCAAAAACTAAAAGTAAATTATTACAATTATTACATTGCGATGAAACATGAATGTGTACTGATGAATTGTCAGTGGAGTAATTTTACTTGATTACTGTACTTAAGTATTATTTTGGGGTATTTGTACTTTATTCAAGTAAAATTGAAACTGACTACTTGTACTTTTACTTTATTACATTTCTCAAGAAAAAAAAATGTACTTTTTATTTTTTTTTTAAATGCAAAAAATGTAATGGGCTGTATTTTTTGAGTTCCACTTTGCCGCATTTTAATTGTTGTTGATTAGATAGATGTTTTGACCTAGAGCCGTTGTTTTTTGTTTTCTCCCTTTAACCAAACCTGTCTGACAAAACATTTTATTCAGTGTATTTTTAAGCAATTTTCACTTTGCATTGAGAAGATGTTTCAACATGACGAAACAAGAAATCTCCTTTTTTATTTATGTATTTATTTATTTGTTGGCTAGCAGGTTTCTACCGGATTTTTAAGCTCCAATTTAAGACTTTTCTAATACCTTTTTTAAGAAGACCTGACACAAAAATAAGATGAAATACCATATGAGCGGGGTAGGCACGGGCCTATGTAGAAAATATGTAACTGTAGCACTTCCTGGTAAAAGTACAATCTTTACCGTTCAGATACAAGTTTTCACAAAACAAAAAGTTTTACAAATGATAAACATTTCAGCCTTTAAACCATTTTTAAGAAAATGGATTAGTCAAAAGTATGACTTATTATATTAATTTAAACAATTATTATCAATCAATTATTATATTAAATAACATAAATTAGGGGTGTGCGATACTGTCAAAAAAATCTCGATATTTTTCTGGGATTTTATCGATAACGATAAATAGACAATATTTTGCGGAGTGTGTTATTGTGCTGACATCTTAAGGACTACCGTGGACAGCTGAATCCTGAATTTTTTTATATTCTTTATATTCTGTGTGGTCAGTTCACAGCAGTGATTGAAATTAATTATTTCCATCAAGTTTTATGGGCATTTTTACTTTTAAGCCATTTTTTCTAAAAGTGTGCACCATCTGTGAGTCAAATCTTGCACTTTGGGTGTTTACCAGCAAAATTAAACCGTTATCAACTAAATTATCTTTGAATGCAGAGGCAAACAGAAGCTGCATTAGAATTGTCACGTTAGATGCATTTAAACACTGTTTACATGCCGTGGAGGGACATGGAATACTTTAGACTGCAGTTAACAAATGCCTAGCTAAATAATGTTTGATATTCAAACATAAAAACATTGAAAAACGGATGTTTGAAATATTTTAAAAAATGAAAAGGTACCCTTAAATGTGAAAATGGTTTAGGAGATTCCTCCTTCTATGTAAAGCACTTTGATTGCCCAGAAAAGCACTATTTAAATGTAAGGAATTATTATTAATTATTATTATAAATGTGAAATTAAAACCACCAGTAAGTGACAGCAAGTGACTGTTACTAAGCGAAGGGGAATTGCGAAATTAATCGGAATCATAATACGGTAGTAGATTCATTCAGGAACAAAACAGCATCCTGTTGCTCAGAGACGCAAAACAGCTTTGTGGCTGTTTGAAATTATTTTTGTTGGAGAAATAGAGCAAAAACAAGCAATATGTTGTCTTAAATGTAAGTTATTTAATATTAAATTCTTGTTTATTGAACTGCTGTATAAATTCAATATCACATTTGTAATCATGCTGATTTTGGAGGAAAAAACGGCACTCTTCTTGTGATATTAACTATATGAAATTATATATATACATTTTCTGCCCCATATCTTAAATTCATTTTAATAGACTGATTCATGCAGTAAAAGAACGCACTCTAAATGCGCACGCACACTAGTCTAACCTACTAGACTTCATCACCTAATGTATGTGCCTAATGTACGATATTATCGCAGACCATACATATCGCACACCCCTATTCTGTTTAGATATTTATAATGCATTGTCTTCTTATCGATCCACCAGTTCACATTTAAAGCTCTGCGTGTTTGCAGGGTAACAACACGGGTGGATTTTCGCATTGGTCTGAACTCTGAACAAAACAACAGTTTTATTGAAAGTGCTCATTCATTCTCTGCCAGCAGGTGGAGCGTTTGGTAGAAATATAACAGTTTCCCCGGTAACAGCAGAACACAGAGCAGCAGAGCACAGCACATAACGCACCGGACTTTGAATGTGCAGCGCTCGTGTTTATTCATTGAAATCATAACATTAGCCTTTTGAAGTTAATCGTCACATTCAGCCATATCGCAATTCTGGTCTTTCCGTCCCCAAATTTAAGGCCTCTTGAAATCATAATTAAGACTTTGTTGTACAATTTAAGATTTTTTTAAGGCCTTAAATTTGATACAACAAAATGTAAGGCTTTTTAAGACCCCGCGGAAACCCTGGCTAGGGTACTTGTACTCTTTAGTACAGTTTGAAGTTGTACTATTTTATTTTAACTCAAGTATGTTTTTGGCCAGATAATTTCACTGAGTAACTGTACTTTCACTTGAGCATAATTTTTTGAGTATTTTAACCCTTGTGAATTGTGCACAAGACCAAGCACCTGTATTAGGAAATAAAAGAGGGTCAGTGGTGGTAAATGATGCCTTTGTGAGGCAGTTTTTACTGTAGCTCTTTGATTTGATCAATGTTTTTTACTCACTTCTCTCTCAGCTTCTGCATTTCTCGTTTCATATCAGCGTCCTCAAACTCAGAGTCGTTATCACTGCTGATGTAAGCGGAGTGGGCGGGGCCGCTAACCGAGGGGGCGTGTCCGTTCACCAGAGGACAAGGGGGCGAATCGGAGCTTTGGACACTGCTGCTGTGACCCGAGCGCCGGAGGAACGCCACCGCCCGCTTCATGAAGTCCCCGCCGCCTGACTCTGACGGGGCAGGAGCCAGAGACGAGGGCTTAGCGGACGGAGTCTCGCTCTGATCCTCCTCTCCGGTGTCCGAGGACAAGCACTGCGCCGTCCCGTCCGCTGACAGCGAGCTCTGAGCGCAAGGCATTGTGGGTCTGGCCTCTGGAAAGGAAGTAGTTGTGTCCTGAAAAAAAAAAAACGGATGTAAATGACAATGTCAGACTCCCGAACAAAAGAACAAAATGTATGCAAATACCTAAAAATAAACCAAAAATGAATGAAATATAGATAAATAAATAAAACATTTTAAATGATGGATTCTGTGTTTAGAATGTAATACTGTACAGTATACTGCCTACAACAGCATGTGAAACAGTAACATTTCAAAAAGTATTGCGCTACATTGCGGTCACACGACTTTATCATGTTGCATGTTCAATCCAGTGAGTGGCATCCTATTAAATGACTTAGTTCGCATTTACTATCCAATTTTGGATACAAATGTCTAAACTTCTGACTGTCTGATCAAGTAATGAGTAAAGAAAAGGAGATGTTGAATCCTGAATGCCATTACTCTCATGTCACACTGAAAGGTCTAGTCTAGACTACACATTTTGACAAAACCATATGTAGTAGGGATGCACCGAATGTTCGGCAACCAAAATTATTCGTCTGAATAAGCAAAAAGACTGAATAAATGTACCCCAGAACAATGGTATTTTTGGTGTGTGATGCGATCAACATAGCACTCAGCGTAGCAGTGAGAGGCGCGCATTTTTTATAAAGCAAAACATGTCAGCAGCGTGGAAGCATTTAAAACTGTCCGAGAAAGACACAAAAAAAATTACAAGCACTGACAGCGAGAGACTGTTTAGCACTGCATCGCATGTTTCTGTTGAGAAGTGGAAGGAGTGGTTGTAGCTGGTTACTGTAAGGCAGGGGTGTCCAACCCTGGTCCTGGAGAGCTAAGTCATGGACAGATTTCAGGTAAACCCGGCTCCCAAAACACCTGTTCGGTGTAAGTGATTCAAGAGCCCTGAAACCACACATGATTAGCTGGGTCAGGTTGTTTATTCGGGTGGGAGATCAAATCCTGCAGCGACGCCGATTATAGCCCTCCAGGACCAGGGTTCTTGGGGGGACACCCCTGCTGTAAGATTGAGTTGTAAATGATGAAATGGCCTCAACAACAATATAAATACAAAGCAGAGTTTAGTTGTTGACTAGTTTGGGCCTGCACAGGCTCGTTAGCCAGGGTCAAAAGTCCAAAGGAGAAAACTCTTGCGCCTTTAAAAACAGTGTTACTAGTCAGGTTGCTGCTCAGTCATATTTTTATAAATTTTTACAAGGCATGGATGTGAGAGTGTGATATGTGCGACAAACATCTTCCCAAATTCGTAATGAGAATAATTTATAAATCTGCTGTTGTCAACAAAAAGAAGCACTGAGGTCTTCCTGCGGGTTTCCGCCAAAAGCTAGAAAAAAAGCAAGAACTCCATCACAATTTATAAATGTTAGTATTGTAATTCTACTGTTGTTCTGTAAAGAAAAAGTGAGAAAAAGAAAAAAGACAATAATAATAATAATGACATTAATAATTACAACAACTCTGTTAATACATTTATTATAACATACACACAATGTTCAAATTGGGATATGTAATATTTTATAATGTTTTAAAAGAAGTCTCTTCGCTCAGCAAGGTGAGGCATTTAATCTTGAATACAGTAAAAAATTAACAACTAAAGTAATATTGGGTGAAATATTTCCACATAACAATTGTAAACAACTGTTTTCTATGTGAACTCTCGTTAAACCTGTAATGTGTATTCTGTGATGGCGCAGCTGATTTTCAGCAATTATCATTACTCAGTCTCGTGTCACATGATCGTTCAGAAATCAGTTATAATATGGTGATTTGCTGCTGCGCAAGGAAACATTGCTGATGATTACAAGAGATGAGAACAGTATGGCTTGATAGATAGGGAAGTTATTAAACATAAATATAGATATAGTTCTCAGATTGACATTTTGCTCAACATAGCAGTGGGGTTTTAATATAAAACGCCTCCAGGTCGGGTGGCAACGGGAGCAAAAGTACTGTAGTTATCTGTTCTGAACATATGAGATCTTGTTTCCAAATCATTTTATAATACATACATACATACAGAATGCCAGTTTATGCCATTTCAGACGTACAGATTGCGCTGCAGCAAACCTGATATAATCAGGAGGGGTGCCGAGTAACGTGTGTCTTTGTGACTTTGATGTGGATCAGTGTCGTTCTCACAGGTCAGGAACAGCTGCAGATTCAAGATCAATCACACGATCTCCACCATCGTGAGAAGACACATCTGAATCTGTTGGCACAATCTGCAGTGCACAAACACAGAACGCTGTCAAACTATGACCAGTCATTTCAGAGAAGCATATATATAAATCATAAACAAACAAACGAAAAAAATCACAGATAACCTGGAAGTGGCTCTTGGATGTGTGTGTAGCAGAAGTGGCCCCGGAGTCTTTTCTGGTCAGAAGTCTTTTGAAGGCTGATCGACATTTGGGAAAAAAAATAAAGAAAAGCACAACAATAACAGTTGTCAATTGTGACAATTTCTTGTAGTCTGCAGTACGTCTACATATCTAGAGTGTAGAGCTGTTTTTCCACCATCGAGCCGAACCATTCGCGTTGCCTAACCATTCCATTCCGTGTTGAATTACAGGCCCAGAACGGTTCCTAACCATGGAAACATAACTGGAACCATTCACTACCATTTTTATAACCATTCGGCCCGACACGGGGAAGAGCAGCTGAGGTTAGCACATTCTCACACACACACACACACACAACACATCACACAGTACACACACACACACACACTTTCACTTACGGGCGACAGCAGAATCACTCAAGGTCCCGAGACTGTCGGACCTCTCTGGAATCTGCGGCTACAAAAAAAAAAAATCCTGAGAAATACGGTATAACAAAATTGTTTTCTACAGAATTAACATGGACAAACTCTTTTCAGAAAATAACAGGACAGATGGTAAGCAGTTGACAGTTGTACAGTTTACTTAGCCATTTCTACTCTTCTGGTGCTTGTACACAGGACAATACTTACACAAATATCCGGTTTTCAACAATCAACTGTTTACTACAGAAAATCATGGGTAACATGGTTCACAATTTGACACAATTTACTTTTATTCATGGAATAACAGGATTGATGTACAAATCTTCTCATATTTCTCCTGTTTTATGCAGACTAAATTGGCTACCTGTTCATTTCCGTATTCAATACAAAATACTTCTCATTACATTCAAATCTCTCCATGGTCTCGCCCCTTAATATATCTCAGATCTCATCAACACCTACATCCCTTCCTGTGCACTTAGGTCCTCTGAATCTGGCCTATTACCAGTTCCTCGGCACAAACTAGTGTTTGGGAATGTTGAATGATTGTAAAGCGTGCTTGAGTTTGTAGAAATGCACTATATAAAATAAACATTATTATTAATATTATTATGTAACCTCAGGTCTGGGGTTGATGGCCAAAACTGGTTATTATTCAGAACTGGTTCCATTAAAAATACAAAAGATTTCTCTGAATTTCATATTGTGAATCTTCCGCAAGTGTAGCGTCTGGACCACACCAACACACCATATATATTTTGTTAGCTAGATTTAAACAAATACTCTGTAACACCCCAGGAAGACGAACAGGGGGACAAGACCCTGGTTTCATGGTAACCCGATACATGTACAACCTTGTGGAATGCGAGCCGACTACTTAGATGCATTCTCCAGAAACAAAGGGACACAAATGCACAGGAGAAAAGGACTTTTCTACTAATTAATTCATAGGGAAACCTTCTTTGAATGAACACCCATTTTCTTCAGGCATTGTGTATATTATGCGCTGTTGTATTTATATGGTATTATAGGGGGGGGGGGGGGGGGGGGGACTATTTTTATTCATGCTACGAAAACCACTCATTCATAAGTAACGTATTTTCATGTTGAGTATCTATGAATTTGCCTTCTTATGATCGAAACAAGTGGGTATATTATATGCTGATACCTATGCAACATATGGATGTTCTAAGAATCATTACTAATTTCTTCAACACCCAAGTGAATTACATATGCAAAATAACATGCTTACAGACAAAGAGTCATAAAAATCCCCAGTATTCCCAACCTCCCGCTTGGGATTTCAGCCATCCTCATTGGACGAACCCATCTTGAGAGGCATGTAAACACAGTAGTGAATCTTTGCAGGCTTTAAAAGGCCGCACTTCATGTGACCCGCCTCAGTCGGTGGTTCGGTCGGATGCTAAGGTGAAGATGTGAGGAAACGCTTCAGGATACCAAAGCTCGTGCCAGTCTCCGGCCTAGTCCTTTTCATTCATCAATTGATTCTGACTCAAACTAGCTCTTTCTTATCAACCAACTTCAGCAAGATCTTGGTGCCTTAAGATTGCATCAGGAATCTCTGTCAGACAGAGAAGACGTGCAAGTATCAAACTTAGTTGATTTAATTGATGCATTAAGTATCAGGTACACCTTTTTACAAGGTTTGTTTGAACTAACAATCTGACGTTTTCCCTCAGGTTTTAGATCAGCTGAATATGCAAAATGGTTCCATAAATTTCATTCCTAGGGTCCCGCGTTACTTTAGTGCTAAACTTTAACCTATTCCTTATAGCCCAAAGTGATGTGTGTGGGTGTGTAGTGTATGGGTATGTTTAGAACTAGGAAACTTAATGTGTTTATGTTGTATGTTAGACTAGTTTAAGTTTTTATGTTGTTAATAAAACCTTACTTGTATCACATTTGACGTGTTCATTGTTTACTCATAAACGGAGTCAATAATCATGCAGATTTACGTTAAAAACTTATAGAATTGTACAGTAAGAAGTTTATTTCCTTTAACCAGGAAATTAACATTCTTAAAATTGACAAGACAGTTGACCCTGAGAGGTCAACTAAATATCTACAACGGATCTAAAATATGAATAGTTAATTATAACTAGTTTTGGTTAATTATTCATATTTCCCATGAGATGATTTGTTACAGATTTTGGTGGAGAGAATGCGGGCATGATAAAACGAAAGTTATGAGTTAAAACACTGGCAACTTAAAAGTGTGTGCATGATAGCCCAGGTTAAAATAGGAAGTGACCTCAGATGCCCTGTTGTGTCCCTATTTGCTTGCTTGTTGAGATGCAGATAAAGTGGGGTTTTGAATTGGTACTGCTATTATAATTGTGAGAGACTTTATGTATTTCATGCTTAATGGCACCGGTGTAAGGTTAATCTGATTTTAGCACAGAAACCCTAATTTCAGTATTAAAGCAAAAATCTGTCTTGACAAAGCGTAAGTCAGAATCTCAGCTCAGCGGCATGTCCAAAATGTACCATAAAGGGGAATATGGTTTAGTGAAGAAATCACAAAATTGCAGTATTTGTTTAAATTGTTTCTTTGAAGAAGAAATCTCTGTACAGTTATATCAAGGTAGATTTGAGCGCTGCTCCCCTTTCTACAGCAGAAAGGCCTTATAGTTTATAATTAGATTGAGGCAATTCATCTACACTTTGACTGCATATATATAAGCCTAGCAACCTGGTGGTCATTACTGTTTCACTCGCTGAGTGAAATTAAAGTTGTAATACCGTACCTTAGTATTCATGTGTGAGGCAAACATAACTACATAGATGTTTAAACCGGTTTTAACTTACAGTAAACAAGTTTTGTAATTCTTTAAACAAGTGCAAGAAGTTTATTTTTGCATTAGAGAAGCACTCACCGAAGTGGTAATGTAATGCAACAAGTCTTGAAGGTTGAAAGCATCACGTTCTAAAACTATGACTGTTTAACGTAGACAGACATTAAACTGCGTTAATTATACTGGCATGCATTGGTTACCGTGACAGCAACTTGTCACAGGAAGTGCTAACGTTACATAGCACAACACGCCATGTTTGTAGACAAACCATTTGAAGCAGCTAAGCTAAAACGACTTAGCATAGTTTTATTTTAGGCTAAGCTACTCAAATAGCTTTAAAAATTAGGGGTTAACACTCTTTAATTGAAGCTTTTAAATACAGCATGCGTGTGTCCAGTGTGAAGCAATTTGAATTTAACATAATCCCTCGTTTCTGATTTTTCCATCTCTCTTCCTTCTTTTTCTTCTTTTTCAATCTTTCTCAATCTTCAATTCGTCTCAGCAAACTATTTAACTATCTTAGATGTATCCTTCATGAATGCTATTGCTTAGTTACTAGTTAAATAAATCTAAATTTAATTAAATCTTAAATGTCTATCGAGGAAAGACTCATTAAGGTATTGGGGTGCTTTTAGTAACACACTAATCACTAGTGCGGCTATTTGTTCCTAATACCAGAAGGATTACCTTGTTGATAATAGCAATCAGCTAATTTTAAATCCATTCACATGTTATGCCCCCTTGATGTTCTCACTGAACCTCAAAAGGAACCAGAGACACCTCTATTTTTGATTTGTTTATTTTCAAAAATAATCAGCATGATCTGAATAGAAATGCTCTCCTTTTCCTTATGTTTTTCCCTTTTCTCCTTCATACCTCAGTGATTAAGCTTGTTTGGGGAACCGTCACCAAATTCTGAGTGATAATTTGACAATAATTTGACGGTAGTCTTAAATCATCAATCAAAATCCTTTTTACGTCCTTTTCAGCAAAACATATGTTGACCCAAAACTATTTTAGCATTCACTCTCTGTTTTGATCTTGTAGTAGTCTCAAGCCATTACTCTCAACACAAGTGTGTCAAAATTTTGCAGATGCTCAGACTAACTGCCCAGAATGCAGACAGAAGAGGGCTGGGCAGGCGTTGTGAGAAACACCCCCTTACCCAGGGCCGACGACCACCCACTGAGCCGAAGTACGAAAGCGGTATGGAGCGAGGGCGGGGTGAATGAGCCTCAGACTCAGGCGAGGGTTGTGGCTACAACAGCTCGCCAAGGTCATCATCTTCCTGGCCCACAACCTTATGGGTCTGAAACAGGAGGTAAATGAACTCAAGCAACAGATCACAGCGGTAGCCCACTAGGACCCCAGCAAAATGGAGTTACAGTAGGAAATCAATAGATTTAAAAAGGCTTTGACAGCTGCTGAACAGCAAGAGCACTTGGAAAAGGTAGCCAGAAAGGACCTGGTAAGGAAACTTTCCCACACAAAATTACTTTTAAAGCAGCAAATTCTGAGCTCTTAGAAAAAGTTGCCAGAATTGAGACTCTGATCCAGCAGCGGAACAACACTCAAGACAAACTTGACAAGGTCCAAAGAGAACTCAGGTACTCTTAAAGGCTGCAAAAGGAAACACAGTGGGATAAACACCCTACTCCTGCATCCTCACTAAGCAGTGCAAAACTCCCTCAGGTGCACAAAGCTACGAAAGGGGGAGCCAGCACTTACTGCTTAACAACTCAGCAGACAGAACCATAACAGAACCATAATACCTCCAGCAACCACAGAGAGAAGGGGGTCCCTTCCAAGCATCCCTGCAACAGCGCATGATGCGACCCCCAGAAACATTGACAAGCTAACCAGAAAACAATAGTATCCTACTTTATGCAGTACGAGCAGTAATTTAGAACGGTGGAGTCGTTTTAAACTTTGCTTGCAAGCAGACCCAATAATCAGTCTTATGTGTCTGTTTCATAAGTTTTAGTATCTTCTTCTCCATGCGCATACCAGTTCATGATCAAAACCAGATAAAATTATAGATTGAATGCGCCTTCCTACAAGCAGTAAAAGGTTTTCAGTGCTATAATGTGTTTAAAACGTACGATAAGAAACTAACCTGACTTTAGCGAAGAAATCCTTAACATTTCTGTGTTAGTAGAGCATAAGTCTATTTTCTGACGACGCATTCTCAGATTAGCAGCTCATATAAATGTTACCAGAATAAATCGGTCTGATTTTGTGCGAAGAAATCCCCTTCTTCAGTACTTTGTAGGTGATCTGAGCGATGCTCCTCTTTTCACTGATTTAAGGCCTTATTATGTTTTATGTATCATTGTATTCATATCGACCACTCATGTGAAACATTTACGTAACACTTATACATGCGCGCACCAGGTTCTGAATATAAACAGATAAAACTATAGCTTGAAGGTGCCTTCCCACAGGTATTGAAAGTTTTCAGTGCTATAATGTTTTAAATCGTACGATAAGAAACTAAACTGATTTTAGCGAAGAAATCCTAATCTCTGGTGTTAGTGGAGCATAAGTCTATTTTCAGACGACGCAATCTCAGATTAGCAGCTAATATAAATGGTACCAGAATAAATCGGACTGATCTTGGGCGAAGAAATCCCCTTATTCAGCACTGTGTAGGTGATCTGAGCTATACTACTCATTTCATTAATTTAAGGCCTTATTATGGTTACGTATCATTGTATTTCATTTTGAATCGCTCATGTGAAACATTTACGTAAAAAAATTAATGGTTTATTCTAGCGTAGCTAACTACTAATCCACCATTGCCTGTGAAGTGAATATGCTGTTTTGATTAATGAATGAATTTGTACGGGACATGCATGAGTTTACCATGCATGCTCACAGCAGTGCAAGTCTGCTCCACCTTCACCTGTTGTGAGCTTGCATTGGTCTTCTAGCAACACGTGACCCCGGAAGTGTTAGCAGACTCTTCCGGTTAATCTGACATCAGCATTCACTTCACAGACCTGTGTGTTAACAAAGAATTGCGTGTAACTAACGCTAACACTTAAGCTAAGCCCTTTACCTCAACTGCTAGTTGTTAGCATCTGACTAACACTTAGATAGGCGTGTAAAGTGTAAATTTCTAACCACACCTCCTCTCCTCGTCTCTCTCCGTCACTCCTGTTGTCACTTCCTGTTGATGCCATCACAAATCCCTTTGGTCCCTACCCACATACTGTAGTTTTACTTGTGTTATTGTTTATTTTGTTGTGACTTTATTCTACCGCTTTTAATTTATTGCATTTATTTTTCATTTGTTAGCACAAATGTACCAATTAGCGGAAATTTGAATTTGTATTAAATTTGAATTTAAAGTAATAAATTTGTATTGATTTTTATGGGATCCATTTTTATTTTTTATTTTTGTTTATTTACTTTCCCTTTTAATTTCCTACAGCTCTTAGGATCCATTTTTTTATTTTATTTATTAATTTTTTTTTGTTGTTGTTGTTGTGTTTTACTTTTACCTTATTTAAGTTATTTCACCATCACCATCGTCGCTTTTTGATAGGATTACAGTAGTTCTAGCAACTGTCGTTTCCTTAAGGAGTTATACAGGTTATTAGTAGCATAATCCCTGTTCCCTCTCTACTTCTCCTCACGCATCAGTGCCAGGCCTAATACGTTGAAGGGCAGCTACCCTTGCAACACAATGTAGGCTAACATAAAACTAGAAACAATTCCCACTGTTTCTTTTTCTTTTGACGAGGTATTTGGTGGGTCCCTGCTAGTTTAGCTAACAGCCTAACCCTAGGGTTATGAAGTCTATTGCAGCATCACCCACAAGTGACACCTGCTTAGCCATATTTCTTTGGAAAAAAACTAAAATAGGTAAAAATGTCCTTTTTTTTTTTTGAGTTCATCTTATTTATTTCAGTTTCGTCATAGTGACCAAAACCGTGAAGCCATCAGTAGTCTAGCCCGGTCATCAGCTGACCCCTGCATACGGCCCCCTCAACAAAGTTACTCAAAATCTCCCTTTGTGTTCACGAACACAAAAACATAGCACCCTACCTCACTAGCTGCCTCCCACCAGCTAGTCATACCTTACACGGCCTACACAGCCGTTCCCCTTAGAGATAGTTTAACACCTCTGTACGTACCTGCATTTGCCTTGTGTCTCTATCTCTCTGGTGTTCCCACAAGGGTGCCAGTATGTCGCAGACATTCCACAGAAATCCAGCCCTGCCAGCTCACCAGGACAACCTGGACACTCAGTAGAGCACTGTAAAGGACATCATTCAGCTCAAAGCAGCCAAAGACCTGCCATGGCAAAGAAAGGAACAACGAGACTGCGACATAAGCGAACACTTGAACAGCATCATCCTCTCCTCGGCCCACAACCTCAAGGGCCTCAGACAGGAGGTATATGAGCTGAAACTGCAAGTCACAGAATTCTGCAGAGAACTGACACCTGCTCAACGAGAGAAAACACAGAACGGATGCAAAGAACCTCACCGAATGGTGCGACAGAAAGAAATCACCAGTCTTCACAGAGGCTCTAACAGCTGCTCTACACCAGGCGCCGCTGGAAAAAGCCATCCCACAGGACTTGAAAAGAGAACTGTTTCACACAAAGTCACTCTTAAAACAACATATGTGGAACTAAATGAGAAAGACACCACATCTTAGGCCTTACAAGGCAACCTGCATACAGACAGAGCTGAGGTCAAAACCCTGACTCAGCAATTAGAAAGGAGATTGACTTGGTTCAGAAAGAATTTAAACAGTCCTACCGACTGCGCATAGACGTAAGCAAAAGACAGCCGGCTGAACATCACATCACCAGCAGTGCAATCCCCTCCACACCTGTGCACAGCTACGAAAGGGGGAAAGGGAGCCAAAGCCTTCTGCTTGAAACTTCACAAGTCAGCTCCATGAAAACCTCTGCAGCTGCAACAAAAAAAAAAATTTTTTTCAGGCGAACCGAAACAACGCAATGAGGTGAATTCAGTTTCACAAATGAACTGAAATATGCTTGCGGACCACAAGGCGAACAGATAGGGAAACACGAAACAGAACTTCCCCTGGCAGCAGGCCCAGGCCCCCTCAGCCAAGAGACCGAACCTGCGAGGGGGGGGGGCGAGAGCCACTGTTCACACGTCAACAATCAGCAGCCACAAGGGGGTGGGGCAAGGACCTTTCCAGAGGATCACTTCAGACACACACACCGTGTGACCCCACCGACCCCAACGAGCTGGCCAGAGACAAAACATCTGGCAACCTAAATACTCTCAGAACCAGAGTCTGAACACGGACTGATCGCAGCCCCAGACACCAAGCAGGGCCGGCGAGAAACTCCCCATGCTTACTACCACAGAATTTGACAAACTTACTCCAAAGCTCACAAATACCCTGGGATGGCGGAGGACACCAGATGCAAGAAGTCATCTAGGCATTAGGGACTGCCGCACAATGCCTAATCAACAGCTGCGTAACATGACACAGAAGGCCTTTAACAAGCACAAGGCCACCACTAAAGGTGTTTGTCAAACCCCAATGATTCTGAACTTCACAACTCAGAATACAAAGCTGGCACCAGAAGGCACCCAGCATTGCCAAAATGCAAAAACCCTTCTACAGAAAGCCCCTAGAAAGAAGAGGACAGAGCCATCACCATGGCAACAGACCCAGGTTCCAGACCAACCACTGGGAAAAGGAATCCTCATCCTGCAACACCACATGGTCTTCCAACAGACAGTCCACCACAACATCTCACGCTCCAACACAACGGAGGCTACACAAGGACAGCTGGACGCGCCTACTTCTGGGTTACAGGAGCTGATGACACTCGCAAAAGAGCTCCTTGAACAAATCTCAACTAAGGAGTACTGAGAAGGACTAACCTCTGACTCCTTGCCTGCTGCAATACAGCATCAGGCCCCTCCAAGGGAGGCGCATCCCTTGAAACCGGCCGACACCCCCAGAAGCAGCCAGACAAAGTTGGATTGAGCAACGGGCCCACATGACCAACAGCGAAAGCTCTACCAACACAAATCAGGCAAGCTCAAGTCTGTGCCGCCACAAGAGCAAAGCGACACCACAAACATCAGACTTCTGGTGACATTCAAGCAGAACAGAGAGCTAACAACCACCTGCCGCTTTCCTGCCATCATCACTCTAGGTCAGTCGAAATCCTCTACACATGAATAGATCTCCATAACAGTTACCCGGCAATCCCTGGAAAGCCTGCACTATCAAACAGTGAGAGTTCTACCCAGCTGTCCACATCATGGGATACCACAGATAGCTAAGGCTAACAACAACAACAAAAACACTCCTACACGGAGATAAATGACCCCTCACTTTCGGAATGACAGGTGACACAGCCTCGACACCTGCTGAATAAGCTCGAGGACCCACACCTTGCTAAAGCCTACATCACCACAGCACACCACCACACAGCATCCA
>JADLZN010000126.1:0-21539 GCA_018155175.1 Sinocyclocheilus anophthalmus
TAAGTTTCTATTATGCCTAGTAAGAGTTGATTAGCTGGTTCAGGTGTGTTCAAATGGGGTTGGAGCTAAACTCTGCGGGACACCGGCCCTCAAGGACCGAGTTTGGACAGCCCTGGTTTAAATCATAGCTGACAGTGAAGAGATGATCAGTGACTGATGGAAACATCACATTTTAACAGCTAATTTATTTATAAAAATCTATATGGAATTTTTTAACAAGGAGTTTTTCACTACATTAGTTCTAGATCATAGTAAAATGTTAAATATTTGAGTCTACAATAAAATTTTCATTATCAGCTGACTAAATAGCCAACCTATTAGAGGAAAGTTGGCTTATTCTGCATGTCACATACCACATGGCACAAGCTAACTGGTCTCTGTTGGATCTGCAGCCAACGAGCTTGCTTGGTCAACATTTAAATAGGTTGGTTCAGTGTTTGCTGTAAGCAAGTCTTGCAGAGACCCTCCACCTCCCCCAGCTCCACCTATATAGATCTGCTACGAGGTGATTCATGTATGCTATATTTGTGCTGCCACAGCAGGCTGTTTGTTAATACATCAATAAACAAATACATTAACATTAAAAATCATATCCATTACCATGCTAAACTATTCTGAGAGCATTCAAAATGCAAAATGTTCTGATCAACCGGAAAACTGGAATTCCATGCTTGGAAACAACACATCAGTGGACAATCATCCCATGCTGATGACCATCAATGCTATTTTGATATTTTAGCTGGAAAAGCACACATGCTATAAGACACTTAAGTATATACCCATGGAATTTAGAGGGCCAGCCATTTCCTTATATGCCTCTTTTATGAGTATAATGATTGACAATGACTGAAATTATTTTGAGAGGGAAAATGATTGTTTTCTATAAGAGGAAATCTCAATTAGAGTTTAGCTTTTAGACCAATAAAGGTAAATGTATCTTGTCCTTTCATTCACTATTCACTTAATGCTCAGTGAATGTACATACGCAATTGTAGGCACATGTATGCAAATTTGTCCTGTTTTGGGGGGATGGGGAGTGTGAAGGCCATCAGTACAGTGTATTAATAATTCTTCACTCCTGTGTTGCTGTTTGAATGAATTCCTGCATTCTCTAGGGGCATTCTTGAGTGGGAAACTAGTATGCAGCTACTGCAGTCCACCTCCATCTGTTGAGAATATTTGTGCAGTACACAAGCCACGGTTAAGACAGCTGACTCCACTGTGATGTGTCTCTCTCTCACTCTCTCTCTCTCTCTCTCTCTCTCTCTCTCTCTCCCTCTCACTCTCATCTCGTCGCTCGGCGCACATCACGCACCCTTCACGCATACACACTATGCGCAAAACTCTGCATTTGAACAGTTAATAGCAAATACTTAAACTAATAACAAAACAGTAGCTGATTCAGAAGCGCCAGATTGTCATAGCAAAGTCAGAATGACCTCCTCTCCTAGGTTCACAAAACGGTCGTCCATAAAATGCATTGCTGTTCTGTTGTAATCTTAAAGATTTCTAAATGCATCTACTTCTGGAAGGCCAAATAAAGTGCTTTTGTTTTGGCACTGAAACACACAGCGTCTCCCTGACATGCTGCTTCAACACTAACTGCGGTTACTGAAACCACGCCTTCTTTCTTTGCGTGAACATTTGGGCGGCATTATGCTAATATTTCCACATAGTGAGGTAAATATGTGGGGGCATGTTAGAACAGCCGTTTTGGGGGGCGTGTGAGTCTTAACTTTGATAAAGAATATCTCTTTGGTTTTGAGACTTTAGTCTTTGCAACTTCAGGGATCTTATCTATGCACAATCAGCTTGTAACACTCCAAAGAGAAAGGAAAACTTGAAATCGCATCATATGACCCCTTTAAGACTAATTTTTTGTTTCGGGCAATGTTTTAGATAATATGTCTAAGACATTAAGTATGTGTGGCTGTATGTTTTAGAGGTAATAATAGGCTTTTCATAATATAAAAATAATTTAATGATGTTAAACCGTGGTGATAATGATGTACAAATATAAAATAGAAGAATGATGCGGCAGTAAATCATGAACAACTCCCAAAACGCCCAAAGCTACAGCAAAAAGCATTAAAGACCTAGAAATTAAGCTAGTAGAGTCGATGTTTTTAAAAAATAATAAAAACTACTGTTTTATAATGGAGACGCTTCTATATACTACTCGTATGATGTTGCTCATATATATTCTGAATTTTCAGAAAGTGTATAAGTCCATCCAGTAATGTAATAGCCTAGGTGTTGGACAGCTCCTTGCTAAAAATCTTATATCGTTTAAATATCCTTTCGCAAGGCATTGTGGATCATGTAGGCTAAAGGCGCGCTACATTCTATTCATCACTACTGAGTCTGGCGTCATTGGAAACTACATCACCCCAACTGCATCTCTTTCAGTAATAATATTTTATGTGGTTTTTTGCTTTTAGTTTAGCAGTTCAGTGTACTAAAATTTCGGGCAATTTTTTAAAAAGAGTTTACAATGTGATTCATTTTTATTTTTTAAAGATTAATTAATTAACCTGATATTAAACTAATTAACCGAAGGTGTGCAATATATGTTTAACATATCAAATAAATATTAAGTCTACATTTAAATTATTATCTTATTAACGTGATATGCTTTTTGATCCACGTCTGTTGGTTAAATGTTTATGGCTTTTTCTGACATCTGTCAATCACGAGGTAGACGTGTCCATGACACGAACAGTGTTGGCGAGTAACTAGTTACATGTAATGGCGTTACGTAACGTAATTTAATTACAAAATAAATGTAACTGTAATCAGTTTAATGAGAAAAAATGTGCAATTAAATTAATAATATTATATTTTCATACACACCCACATACAGTTTTAATTGATTTCTTTCCCAAACTGCTTTGACGGCTCTAAAATAAGAGACACCAGTGTTTTCGGAGTTTAGAACACAAAATAGGACACATGATTATTCTGTTTTATTTCTTATTTGGGTTTATTCTTTATTTTTTAAGATTAACTGTTTTGTTAGATGCCAGTGTTTCCTGTCATAACTATGCAAAGATTTGATTTCAAAAACAGTATCATAGCGATTAAAACTATATCTTGTTATGATTTTAAATCTGTATTTAACCTTAGAATGATCGCAAAGTAAAAAGAGGTGCTAAACTCTGATTTTGTGGTGGCTGTGCTTTAAAAGTAAATCTTCTGTAAAAGTAAAACTACTGTAAGGTTAACCCTGCCTGGTGTAAAAGTTTAAAAACCATTGACAGTTGAAAACATTCCTTAGAAATTTAGAAAAGTAATCAAAAAGGAATGAAATGTAATCAGTTACATTACTTTAATAAAGTAATTGAAATAGTTACACTACTTATTATATTTTAAACAGGGTAACTTGTAGTCAGTAACCTATTACATTTCCAGAATAACCTTCCCAACCCTGGACAGGAAGGGCAATGGAAGATCCCAAATCTATTCAGAGGAGGTTTGAAGCGACTCTTAAAGTGATCCAGAGTTTACCTAAAGATGGTATTACCTCTTTATTAAAGGAACACTCCACTATTTTTGAAAATAGGCTCATTTTCCAGCTCCCCTAGAGTTAAACAGTTGAGTTTTACCGTTTTCAAATCCATTCAGCCGATCTCCGGGTCTGGCGGTAGCACTTTTAGCTGTAGCTTAGCATAGATCATTGAATCTGATTAGACCGTTAGCATCTCACTCAAAAATGACCAAAGAGTTTCTATATTTTTCCTATTTAAAACTTGACTCTTCTGTAGTTACATCGTGTACTAAGACCGTAATTATCAAATAATAATCAAGGAACTTTGCTGCCGTACCATGTGTGCAGCAGGCGCAATGATATTACGCAGCGCCTGAAAATAGGCCTATTGGAAGTTACCTAGCTGGGGACTATTTTCAGGCGCTGCGTAATATCATTGCGCCTGCTGCACACATGGTACGGCAGCAAAGTTCCTTGATTATTACGCCGGAATGAGAGTATAGTTCCTAGCCATATCGGCCTAGAAATGCCCAACTTTTCATTTTCCGTCGGTCTTAGTACACGATGTAACTACAGAAGAGTCAAGTTTTAAATAGGAAAAATATAGAAACTCTTTGGTCATTCTTGAGTGAGATGCTAACGGTCTAATCAGATTCAGTGATCTATGCTAAGCTACAGCTAAAAGTGCTACCGCCAGACCCGCAGATCGGCTGAATGGATTCGAAAACGGTAAAACTCTACTGTTTAACTCTAGGGGAGTTGGAAAATGAACCTATTTTCAAAAATAATGGAGTGTTCCTTTAAGTATTAAATATCAGTGTCAAGTATTGAACTACATAGTTTTCTTTTTAAATAGCAATAAAAGTTTATTTTAATCATTCTTTCCTCATTTCACACAGGCTCCCATGACCTGTCCGATGAAATGCTGGTTATGTTCTACAGTTACTACAAACAAGCTACAACAGGACCATATAACACCCCGAAACCCAACTCTTGGGATCCTATTGGTAAAGCTAAATGGTAACTATTATCCATTTTTAGATGATTTTTGACTACATGCTCATTTTCAGCTGAATTTGGTGTACATTTCAAATGAAATGTTTACTTACAGTCATTTAATAAAATGACACCGGCAGATAAAATAAACAGTTTGTCTGTTATAATCTGTGTGTTTGAAAAATATGATTTGATGTCATCATTCTCACCAAATATCACACAGATGACTCAGACGATGAGATGTACAGTGACTCAATGGAAAATACAGCAACACAAGAGAAGGTACAGTCTCCAGGGATGTTTTCAGTTCTTTCACAGGCTCAAGAACATATTGCACTTAAAAAAAATACATTTTGCAAAAGTAAAATAAAAACTATTGTAGAAAAATTATAATTTTCCATTTTAATATATTTTAAAAAAGTAACGTATCATCCTATTTATTTGTTAAGCGTCATGGTCCTAAAATTTTTAGGCTTCAATTGGATTACTGTTTTTTATTTTATTTTGATGTTCAGTGTGACCTGGACATGTTTTTTGTGAATTCACGATACAGATCTATAGTACGAAACATACTCATAAGGTCTTTCGAAAAGCCTGAGTCCTATTCATAGCCGCCCCTATTTAAGGTATTAAACACTTTTGTGTTGACTTTAGTATTGAAGTCTTCAAATTCAGACAAACCCTCAATCAAAAACAACAATCATTAATGTGATTCATAAGTTGGGTTGAATCCATAGAATCCATCATGCTATGAAGTCACTCCGATGCATCATACATCACCAAAGATTTGAAAGTGTTAAGTGATTCTTGGCAAAAAAACAAACTATGACTTGAAATCCTGGGCAAAAACATGGATTAAGTGACAGGCTTGTGACATGTTTTGGAGCGAAAGAGAGAGAGCGAGAACTAAAGGAAGAAATGTATTTGTTTGTCATGTCAGAGCGATATAAAGGGTAGTATTGCTTCTTTTCCTAGGGTCGGGAGTTCACAGGTCCCTTTGGCAATTTGAGCGTGACTGGGGCCAACACGGCAACAAGGGGGACACGAGAGCCTCAGTGTGGGAGCAGGATGGGAAAAACCACAGCGACACTTGGACGGGGGGGGGAGGGGGGGTGGGGGGGTTGTGTTGGGGGGGGGGGCGGTCCAGACTGACAGAATCTCAGCAGGCAGTGGAAGAGGTTGGGCTTGAATCAGTGTTTGAATGAGTCTTGAGCACCATGACGTCAACAAGCAATAATGTGATCAACAAGCTCATTTTCCACATAAACTTACAATGCGAGTGAATACTATTATACTTCTGCTAGGAATCATTTCCTAAAAAGGCAAGACTCTATTACTATTGCATCATGGCATTTATTGTAGTCTATATTGATATTTATTTCCTTTCATCAATGAGCTGGGATTCATATAATAACAAGAAAGAAGTCACACTTTATACTTTGAACCCTGTAAAACCTGACATATGAAATAAATCAGATTTTTTTTTTTTAATGGCACAGTTTAATGAACCTAAAAAAGAGAAAAGAATGTTTGATATATTGATACATAAAAATTCATAAAATTCTGATGTATCAAATAATATTATATATATTTATATATATATATATTAGGGCTGGGTATCGATTCAGATGTCCCGATTCGATTTTGATTCGCAAGCTCTCGATTCTGATTCGATTCTTGGTTCGATTTATTCAAAAGTAACAGTAAAGTCATTTATAATTTACAAAGGAGTTCTATTTCAAATAAATTCTGTTCTTTAAAACTTTCTATCCTCAAATATCCTGGAAGAAATGTTAGCATGGTTTTCCACAAAAATTTTAAGCAGCACAACGAAAAATGTTTTTTCACCTTGAACTATAATAATCAGAAATTTTTCTTGAGCAGCCAATCAGCATATTAGAATGAGTTCTGAAGATCATGTGACACTGAAGAATGGAGGAATGATGCTGAAAATACAGCTCTGAAATCACAGGAATAAATACATTTTGCAGTATATTAAAATAGAAAATAGTATTAAATTGTCATTTTTACAATATTTTAATTGTAAATTTTACAACATTACTGTTTTTTTTACTGTATTTTGGATAGGTTTTGAATGAACCGTTTCTATGATGTCCACTCGTAAAAATAAAGGTTCTTCACGATGCCATAGAAGAACCTTTTTTTGTTTAAATGGTTCCATAAAGAACCTTTACATCTGAAGAACCTTTCTGTTTCACAAAAGGTTCTTTGTGGCGAAAGAAGTTTCTTCAGGTTACAAAAAGGTAAGAAAGAGATGGTTCTTTTAAGAACCTTTGACTGAATGCTTCTTTTGGAACCAAAAAGGTTCTTCTATGGCATCGCTTGAAGAACCTTTTGAAGCACCTTTATTTTTAAGAGTGTATTAGGTTGTTTATATATGAGCAGGTAGTTTGCAGTCATTTGAATATATCTCAGCCTTTAATGATCCTTTTCTGAGACATTACGCATATTTTTACATTTTCCTCAGAGTTATTACATTCCAGACTAGAGGAAAAATGCAGGAAAAATAAAGTCTTTTGACTTTTAAAATATGGGCAGAAACCAAATGCCAGGGAAGCTCGTCTGTTATAGCTTTTGGAAATGGAGATTAATTATAAAAATAAAATGTGACCCTGGACCACAAAAACAGTCATAAGGGTACATTTTTTGAAATCCTCTGAAAGCTTAATAAATAATCTTTCCATTGATGTATGGTTTATTAGTATAGGACAATATTTGGCCGAGATACAGCCATTTAATCTGGAATCTGAGGGTGCAAAAATGTCCAAAAGGAAATTTCCAAAATATCTTCATATGAGCAACATGATTTTTACTTAATATCCTAATGATTTTTGCATAAAAGAAAAATCGATAATTTTTGACCCATACAATGTTTTTTTTGTGGCTACTTGCTACAAATACCCCAGCGACTTAAGACTGGTTTTTTGTGGTCGAGGGTCACAAATGTGTGTGGACAAATTCACTGTTTCAAATTGAAAAGCTCAGACTGTCTTACTGATATGAATGTGTTCTGGCATACAGTATATGTGGACCGTTAAATCTACGACAATGTATGTAGTATATTTTTTTAAGCAGCAGACATACAATACTTATGTTATTGTTATTGTAAAGCTGGTAATTCTTTTGTAAGATGAATAAAGAATTTGAATGGATAATTGTGTTTTTGACTGCTTAAAAGAGACAGACAGACAGATAGATTCATGACGGAGAATATGGAAGATTTGTCCTAAAATCAAAGACAGTCAATGTCGGCCCATTGAGATACTGTAGTGCTTTCCACACAGACTCAAATATAGGGAGCACAATAACAACCTGGTAGTGTCCAAAAACTTGATAATACTACTTAATGAAAGAAGAACTGTTTCCAAAACAGGTTTCCCAATGGGGCTGTTCACACAGAATACTTTTTCAATTACATTGTGCTACTTTTCCATTGTTTTTCTAAGTAAACACATGATAACGGAAGTGTTTTGACCCCAAAATGGATCTGGCAAGGGCCCGGACCTTCGAGTACACTTCATCGAGACTTAAACAATGCTATACCTGCTTTATAAGCCTTAATGTCATTATGCTTTAACACATGATGCTGTGATTTACTGTATCTCTCACAGGTTGCGAAGTATATTGGACAGAGGTGCCCCGATGCTCTTGTGTGCAGTGGCTTCTGACTCAAGTCTTGTGTACCAGAGACTGTGTGAAGGCTTCCTGACCCCCGACCCTCCAGTGGACATCCAAGACCAAGGCCGCCGACAGCATCGCAAACGGAGGTTACAGACGTGAGAGAAACATCCAGATGATACAGCCAGACTGTGATTCTTAGCTCTCCAGATGTGAGGATTGGGCAGTGCGTCCAGTTCGAATGCATTTATGAACTCATATTATCTTTGAAGATTAGAGAGACTGAATTTATAAGATCAGCTTAGACATGGACTGTATTTGTGTGTATGAGTGGATCCATGCTGCTTTTGTCTGTTATACAGAGTATTACACAAACACAACACCACTGAGGTGCTCTTCTTTACTCAAATACTTGAAATGTCAGATGTGTAAAATTGCACGTTCCCAGAGAAAGCTGAAAAATACATTGGTATTTGTATTGTGTTTATAATCCATCTTAAAGGGATAGTTCACCCAATTCAAATTCTCATTATTTTCCTCATCACCTCATGTTGTTCCAAACCTGTATTACTTTAGTTTTTCAGTCAGACAGAACAGAGCTGGAAAAAACATCAATAAACCAGATGCCTTTGCTTTTCCTTGGTTAGTTGATCATTGTGTATTTATTTATTATTTCACTCAGCATCGCACTTGCATTTTTGGCAATATTGTTTGGCCCATCTGTGTACATAGAGAACTTAAGCATACATGTGGGACACTGTTCACTTTAGTGTGAAATTAATGGCTTACTGTTGTCTCTCATTTCAGAAAAGAAAACACTGTTTGCTTAAGGCTATGGCAAATTACTGTCACACTGTAAAAGGAAGAAGCACTTCCTGGTAATAAAAACGTATCTATGTAAAACTTTCTGAAGGCTGGTTTTGAAACTTGTACTGGTTTTCAACTCAAGAATAGTGACTATAAATGTCAAGCAAACGTATGATATCCACCTGTAGAATATAGAATAAAATGAGTTATCTGAAAACTACATGATCTTAAGATACTGTAACTGGCGTCTCTAAACACGGCTAGATGCTGTGATCTATCTCCACCACCCAACACATCCTCAAGACTGGCCCTGAAGGAACTGCACTGCCCTCATCTAACCAACAAATCTAGTGATGATTCATACAGCACTGCTGTCCTGAGCGTTGTAACATAACTCAAAGAAAAAGGTCAAAAAGACATATACATAATACACTGTGGGTGAAAAATACTTGCTCACGTCGTTAAAAAAAACAATTGGAATGCTAAAAATGGCCTTGTGTTTGTGTCCAAACGCTTTCACTTCCTGTGTCTCAACAGCATGACCTGGACAAAATCACGTTAAGTCTCTCGGTAAGCAAGTCCTCCTAAGGAGATATCATCTCCACCGCTGGTCTACCACGTGTAGTGTCCATGTCAAAGGAAGGGCGAATTCCAGGATTCTCCACATGGCTCTCTCCACTGTATGTAGTCTATGTGTAGGAGAAGGCTTATGGGTAGTGTAAGGCAAGGGATTGAGGAACAGTCTGAAAATGGCTTTCCCATTCAAAACTTGGGCCAAATCCCAGTCTCCTTAACCATGGGATTTCCATGCCCCCCCTACCGTTTAAATACTGGTCCTCAAGAGTCTCAAAAACGGACCTGTAAGACATTTGGGAGAGTGTGTAGATTGTAAACAGAGTGGATAACTGGGCTGAATGTCACTTGATCCATCGCTCTTGAAGATTAATACTTGTTGGGTAAGGAGGCATGGGGGAACTTTGGGACAGGAATGACTCAATGTTGGCGCGAGTCAAACGTCTCAGCATGCTATGTCATATCCTCATTCTCTGAGCAGTAGTCCCGTCCCTGTAAATATAAAAGTTGTATAAAGAAAAGGCACCTCGAAATTAAAATAGACAGGTATAGTATATAATATTATAATTCCATGCCTCTTCGTCCATTTTTTATAATTTAAAGAAGAAACCAAATCAATGTATAGTTGACATTTGAGGCTTGATTCTATAGGAAAGCAGTGTTTTTAGCGTGTTCATTTTCATAGAAAAATATGGCACGCAGTTGCTTTAAACAATGGTATAACGCTATTCAAACCATCATTCAGGATGATAATTACGATAATCGTAATTAGTCACCGCAATTACAATTTCAAGGGAATAATAGACAATTATGATTTTTGTCATAATCGTGCAGCCCACTGCCACCATAAGGTGGTTCTGTTCTGAGTGTTTTTAGCACATCACTATGTGGTTGCTAGGGTGTTCTGGGAGGCTGTTGGGGCCAATTCAAAAGAGCCCACCTCAAAATATTTATGATATTCTGGTCCCTTTGTCTACCAGGAAAAAATCATAATTAAAATGGATTGGAAAAGCACAAAGAGTGTGTGATGAACTGTGTATTACTCGTGGTTAAGCTGAAAGTGTACTTCTATTTTGATGCAAACACCTAAGCCCAAAGTATACTTTGGTTTTTGTGCGAATGCTTAAGCATAAAGTATATTTCAGTTTTTACAAGGGTTGTAACGGTACATGTATTTATCCCGAACCGTCACGGTTCGGTTCATGCAGTCAGATGACGAATACAGTCAGTCAAAGGCAATCAATCCAGAAGGGGGTGAGTACGGTAATGCAACGCTAACCGCAACAACAGGAATAAGTTTTTAGTTTTATTTTGGCCGATCTCTGTTCTGGAATTGCACACAAACTGCATAGCAATCATTTCCCAAAATGTAATTTGTGTGGAATTTTTATAAATTCTGTAAAGAGGAGAAAATACTGTACCGCGCAGATCAAGCTCACTGTACGCGATGCTTCAAATATAGGAAGACAAATATGTGGGGGTTTATATGAATGTATCTCTGAGAGGAACTGACCGTCTTCAGAAATGCTTCGATAGCATTTTCTTTTTCCTCTAACAGCCGATATAATGCAGATTAAAGTAGTGTTTATGAGCGTCGGTAACCGGGAAACTCTATATCGCGGCTGGTTCCATAGGCTGCCACCTGCTGCTAGAGAATAATTTTCATTTTCAGCTTCATCCCGTCTGCAGTGTTTTGTGCTTGTAATTGTTTAGCATAATTTCACAATCTAAAGTCGACCATTCTGTTTTTGCTTGAAATTTACAATCTAATTCAATCAAAAACTACATGTAGTAGGCACTAACTGTCCTTTTCCAAATAAATGAAAAAAAAATAAAAAATATTCTGTTGTAACTGAACTCCAAAAACAGGTACGCATCGAACGCGTACTTCTGTTGTACCGTTACACCCCAGTTTTTATACGCAAAACCGTAAATCCACAGTAAACGTAGGTTTGTAACGCAACTTAAGCTCAAGGGGGTATGTCGGGCCTAATCGTTAGAGAATTTGACTTGTAACCCAAAGGTTGTGGGTTCGAGTCTCAGGTCCAGCAGGAATAGTCAGTGGGGAGTGAATAACCAACGCTCTCTTCCACTCTGAATACCACGACTGAGGTGAGACCCTTGAGCAAGTCACCGAACCCCTAACTGCTCCCCGGGCGCCACAGCATTGGCTGCCCCCTGCTCCGGGTGTGTGTGCGCTTTGATGGGTTAAATGCAGAGCACATATTCTGAGTATTGGTCACCATACTTGGCCACACGTTACTTCACTATACTTCAAAGTATATTTCCATTTTTAACCAAACACTTAAGCCCAAAGTATACTTCGGTTTTGACACAAATGTACAGCTGAACACATAGCCTTTCAATGTATACTCCATTTAGTGTGCATATGCGCAAACTCAGGCAGTCGACACATGCGCACTAGTAGATTTCATCATTGTCCAGTGTCTGTACTACTTCTCTCCCAAAACTGTGACTGCAAAAATGTCTCTGAACTCAGACTTGAGGATTCCTGTTAACCCCCTGAAGGCCCGGGTATTCTTCATTTTCAATGTTCTGTTCCATCTCATGCACAGCTTTTAAAGTATAACCAACCATGGATGAGCACAGATGGATGAGTTTGACACATGTGGAGTACCACCTAGTGGACTCTTTCGGTCTAAACATTCACCTCGTGCCTGCAATGTTGTACGCACAGATGTCCGCGGACACTCCTGATGATGAAAATTACAGCATTCGGACAGTGCACAGACCGTCACAGAACGGGGAAGGCTAAAGTATACGTTGGGCTTGGGACAAGTACTCATCAACGCAGCAGTCTCGTGTTGTCTTGAGTAGTTGTTGTTGCTTTTCCGTCTCCATTTCTTTGTTGACTGTGAAACAATGACCCAGGACCGTAGTAATTTGTGCAAAAAAAAAAGATCGGCGTATATGCAAGCTGAGCGTATATAGTACGTGTGGTTTAAAAAATCTGGCTGCATGCATACAGTACACGCATAAAATTTTAAATCACACACACTGTATGCATACCTTAGCGTAAAAACCAAAGTATACTTTGGGCTTTAAGGACTTGACAAATCCTCTCATCCTATGAGCAATAGTAATGCTACTTCACGCACCTTTTCAATCTTCTCATCCAGCATCCTGAAGAACTCCTGCTGGCTCTCTGAAGAGTGGATACTGAGGAACAATCAAGACTTGGTGACCATATCATTGGTCATCGCTCCCATACTGAATACTAGTTAACTCAAGACCCGAAACCAAACACAAACTCCCGTATGTTATATTTACTACTCTTTTTTTTTTTTTTTTTTTTTTTTTTTTCTTGGTGCATCGTTAGGCCTGCCCTGTGCAAAAATGTGCTCGTTTCTCAAGACATAAGAAGAAAAATTGAATGTTCTCCAGGATGGTAAAATGATTATTTGGAGATACATAATACTATGGATCATGTATACTAATGCATCAATCTTTACCAAGTTCTCTTGGTTTCGTGTGTTCGTGCGCTCCTCTTCTCCATGCATGTACTTCACCTTCTCAACTCCTTTCAGTTTGTACTCATCTACACAGAAAGAGTAAAGTACACTTAAAATCACCTGGACACCGGATTCTTAATCCATTGCACTTCAGAGTTAAACAACATATTTAACAAAATAACCCTGAATTACCACCAATACTCACCAAGAAATTTCTTTTAAATACATTGCATTTATGGATGATGTACAGTAACATATTATATCAAGTACATAAAAATCAAGTACCAGGAATGTACTAATTTTATACTGACTTTAAGGTTGCTTATTTAACCTCAGAAGAACAAGGCATGACATGTCATCACTGTTGAAGGGCAGTTAAATCCAGGTCACTCCAGAGGGACTGTTTTTAATAACTGAACTGTAATTCACTTTGGATAGAAGCACCTGCTAAATCACCACTTATACTAATAGGACTGTAAAGGCTGATTTGTTATAAACTGTATTCCCACTGCGACACCAACAAGAGCTTCAAAATTATACCACTTCAAGTCATTTAGACCTATATCTTGTTTTTTGGGCATTCATATATATATATATAGCCTAATATATATATATATAGATATATATATATAATATATATATAGAGATATACACTAATGTTCAAAAGTTTGGGTTCAGTA
Source organism: Sinocyclocheilus anophthalmus (assembly GCA_018155175.1). Classification (NCBI taxonomy): domain Eukaryota; kingdom Metazoa; phylum Chordata; class Actinopteri; order Cypriniformes; family Cyprinidae; genus Sinocyclocheilus; species Sinocyclocheilus anophthalmus. The sequence continues at coordinate 13,656 of JADLZN010000126.1, forward strand.
AGATTTTTTATGTTTTTTTATGCTCATCAAGGCTGCATTTACTTGATCAAAAATACAGGAAAAAATGTAATATTGTGAAATATTATTACGATGTAAAATAATGTTTTTCTATTGTGATTATACATTAAACAATGTAATTTGTCCTGTGATGCAAAGCTGAATTTTCAGCATCATTTTTCCAGTCTTCAGTGTCACATGATCTCAGAAATCATTCTAATATGCTGATTTATTATCAATGTTGTAAACAGTTGTGCTGTTTAATATTTTTTTTGGAACCTGTGATAATTTTTTATTTCATTCTTTGATGAATAAAAAAGAAGGAATTCTTTAAAAAGAAAAATTTCTAACAAGTATACACTACCTTTCAAAATATTGGGGTGAGTACGTTTGTTGTTGTTTTTAATTTTTTTTTTAAAGAAATTACTTTTATTCAGCAAGAATGTTTTAAATTGATAAGAAGTGATAGCAAATATTTATTTTGTTAGAAAATATTTATATTTTGAATAAATTGTGTTCTTTTTAACCTTGTATTCATCAAAGAATCTGAAAAAAGTATCGCAGTTTCCAAAAATAATTGGCAGCACAACTGTTGCCAACATTGATAATTCTAATAATAAATCAGAATATTAGAATGATTTCTAAAAGATCACGTGAAACAGAATACTGGAGTAATGATGCTGAAAATTCAGCTTTGCATCACCGAAATAAATTATATTTTAAAGCATTTTAAAATAGAAAACATTTATTTCAAATTGTAATAATATTTTTGCAAGATTACTTGGTTAGTAAGTCCACCAACACCAAGAGAGAGGTTTTACAAAAAATAGCAATAATAACAAAAGAGAAATATGAAAAAAATGAATTGCAAGGTTGAATTCTTTTCTGCCTCACTAGCTAAGGCCAGTGAAATATGTCAAAACAGGACTATAAAGCAAGAACTACAAACTGAAAAAGACAAGGACAAAGAAAATGAGAAAAACAAGAACCTATTGAGCCATTAACGTCAAACTAAATATAAAGCACTGTATCTGTTTATTTTTCAGAATCACTTTGGCGTTGGAGCAAAGGTGAGTGAACATGTGGCCAGGTGTGTTCTGTGAAACAGCTTTCATTTCAGAAATAAAAGGATAAATGAGTATTTCCTTCCTTTTTGTTCAGTGTGCACTCAATTGAAGTTTCTCAAATCTCTGATGACGCACAAGGGTGAACGGCAGTAAATCATTATCTGGTGCACAGGGTCATTTAATTGTTTAAATGTTTCTGTTCAGTAAAGAAATATAACGTGTGAGTCATTCATACATTAGGAAAATGATAATTCACAGTCGACTGGTAGACTGTACATTAGCCCTCATATTACACAGCTACGCAGCAGTTGCATTTGTATGAAACGAGAATCCAAGTCCACGGTTATACGAGAGACATGAATGTAGTGTGGTCTCAGGTAAGGCTGGAAATGCATTACACAGAAAGTCATGTTCACAGAATCACGTTATTACAGTAAAGGAAGTATAATGTTCCTTCAATTTTGTCTGATCTTTAAGAACATTCTCAAAATGTTAGCACAAAAGATTATTTCTACTTTGTTTATGGAATGTTTTTCAGAAACATTTTAGTTGGACGGTTCTAAGTAACATTCACATAACCAATAAAAAAAAGTTTTTTTTTAACATTTAAAAAAAAATTGGACATTTTGAACATTCAGAAATAATATTTTCATAACTTAATGAGAACATTCACAAAAAGTTCTTAGAACATATTTTGGTTAGCTGAGTTAGTGTTTTTCTCTGCAACCATTTACAAAGTCGGGAAGTGTATGATGCCTGTTTTAAAATCTGTTCAGAAGTTGTGAAGAATATTCCAGTTTTTACCAGATGAGCGGATTAGGAAACATTATCCCACAGGACGGCATGATGGACCAATAAGAATCGAGTATTCCTGAGCATTGCCTAACAACAAACAAAAAGTAATCCAGTATTGCCATGCATCAATTGAACCTGAGTGTAATATTTAACAGCTTAAGGGATGTTGCAACAAGAAATTATAACAAGCAAATTAAAACAACTTTAAGTGATGTCTTTTTGAGACAGTATTGACTGTACATTAGAATCTAAATCCCAATACTGGTATTATCTTGTTGCACAAGTTGATTTGCATATCCTGAAGGAAATGTAAGTGCTTGCAAATCAATAAAGTTAAGGTAAGTGTAGATTTTAATGCTTTGGTTCTGTGTAAATTAAGTGTTTCTGAAGTTAAGTTTTAAGTTGGCCTTTTCTGGAAGACTAATTACACTGGAGAAAGCAATATTATGGATAGAGGACTCATATTTGATCTGCAAGCAATGGTGTGAAGGTAATGATGGATTTGTTTTTTTACAAACACGCAGCTTTTCACTTCACAAGACATTAGTTGGAGTTGTGTGGATTATTTGTGGATTATTGTGTTGTTTTTATCAGCCGTTTGGGCTCTCATTCTGACGGCACCCATTCACTGCAGAGGATCCATTGTTGAGCAAGTGATGTAATACTACATTTATCCAAACCTGTTCCCATGAAGAAACAAACTCATCTACATAATGGATGGATCGAGGGTGAGTAAGCTAATTTTGCAAAAAAAAATTGCAGGGTCTTGCACTGAGGAGAGGCTTCCTCGGGCCACTCTGCCATAAAGCCCAGACTGGTGCAGGGCTGCAGTGATGGTTGACTTTCTATAACTTTCTCCCATCTCCCGACTGCATCTCTGGAGCTCAGACACAGTGAAATTTGGGTTCTTCTTTACCTCTCTCACAAATTCTCTTCTCCCCCGATAGCTCAGTTTTGCCGGAAGGCCAGCTCTAGGAAGGGTTCTGGTCGTCCCAAAGTCTTCCATTTAAGGATTATGGAGGCCACTGTGCTCTTCGGAACCTTAAGTGCAGCAGAAATTTTTTGTAACCTTGGCCAGATCAGTGCCTTGCCACATTCTGTCTCTGAGCTCTTCAGGCAGTTCTTTGACCTCATGATTCTCATTTGCTCTGACATGCACTGTGAGCTGTAAGGTCTTATATACACAGGTGTGTGGCTTTCCTAATCAAGTCCAATCTGTATAATCAAACACAGCGGGACTCAAATGAAGGTGTAGAACCATCTCAAGGATGATCAGAAGAAATGGACAGCACCTGAGTTAAATATAGAGTGTCACAGCAAAGGGTCTGAATACTTAGGACATGTGATATTTCAGTTTTTCTTTTTTTATAAATTTGCAAAAATGTCAACAATTCTGTTTTTTTCTGTCAAGATGGGTGCGGTTTGTACATTAATGAGGAAAAAAAAAATGAACTTAATGATTTTAGCAAATGGCTGCAATAAAAAAAAGAGTGAAAAATTTAAGGGGGTATAAATACTTTCCGTACCCACTGTATACAAACATAATATGAATCCTTGAGTGGACCCATATTGTCTTAAAACATACTGTAAACTTGAGGTTTGTCTCACAAAACACGCATATGCAAAATGTTTTGTTGATGAGTTTAACAATTGTTTCTGTAAAGGTTCAATAACGTTCCATTCAAAAACGTATAGCGATCAAAGCACCCAAAGATGTTCAAAAACTGCCTCCTATGTTTTCTCATCCACAATCTGACAAACTCATTTTGTTGTTTCACCCAGATTTTACCTGTGTTTCACTAGTTTTCTGTCTGTTATCTTCTTCAGACTGTGACTCCCACTGTAAGACTCCCAAGGGCAAGATGAAGGTTACCATGAAAAAATACTGCAAAAAAGATTTTGGTAAGTAGCTCTTATTTAGAAACGCCTGCTTCCTTTTCACTTCACATCATCAGACATCTTTCTCTTCTATGTCTTTTCCATCTCTCTCTTTATGTGTTCCCCCTCTCTCATAGTGTTGACAGCTTATTCAGAGGCTAAAGGTTTATGTTATAGCATCAAAGCGTGTGAACTCAGCAGGTTTCTCCAGATGGACACGCTCAAAGTGCCTCGCAGCATCTAGAGGACAAAGGGGACAGCTGGTTCCTGTTGAAAGCAGAGATTTCAGTTTAAATTCTAATATAGTTAATATAACAACGGACTTATAGAAGTTCAAGAATGTAGTTATAGGTTTTAAGTTTATAAGTGGCATAACAGATAGACAGATTCTTAAAAATGTGGTCAATGTAGGTTTTTATCATCTTCTTGAGAAAGTTCTACCACGTATGAGAAACATAAAACATACAGAAAACTCTGCATACACTCAGTTTTATATATATTAAACTAAAGTAGCTGAATTAGTAGAACAAGGCACTATAGCATCAACAAAGTGGTGGGTTTGATTTGGGGTTGGAAAGATTTTTTAAATATTTTAGATTTTTTTTTTAAAAAGTCACTTATGTTCACCAAGGACTGAATTTATTTGATTAAAAATACAGTAAAAACTGTTATATTGTGAAATATTACAATTTTAAATTACTTTTTTCTATTTTAATATATTTTAGAATGTCATTTATTCCTGTGATGCAAAGCTGAATTCAGCATCATTACTCCACGATCCTTCAGAAATCATTCTAAAATACAATTATTTGGTGCTCAAGAAGCATTTCTTATTATCATCAATGTTAAAAACAGTTGTGCTGCTTAATGTTTTTGTAGAAACCATAATTTTTTTTCAGGATTATTTGATGAATGGAAAGTTCAAAGAACAGCATTTATTTGATTGAAATTTATTTGAAAATTATAAATATCTTTACTGTCACTTTAAATGTAATGCATTCTTCAGAATTAAAGTATTAATTTCTTTAAAAAAAACGTTGGTAGTGTAGTAGTAATGGTAGTGTATATACTGGTAAAATTTACACTTTAAATCTAGTGTAAGTTGCTATATTAGTATTCTATATTTGTTGTACTTTACCTTGTATAAATGCTCTTGCATGCAAATGTGGTAAAGGCAGAATCACTCTTGGACTATACTCACAGGTCCTCTGGCTGTTTGCAGAGCAGAGAAAAAAGATGTTTGATTTCACAGTGTGATATCATAAACTCATTCCTGACTGGCCTCAAGTCTGGAAGATTTGCGGTGTCCAAGAGTGAGGACCACACTGCCTCTGCTCAAAACACTGCCAAGCTAGAAAGAAAAAAAGAAAATGAAGAAAGACAGACAGACATGTGGCCCTAAATAGATGCAACGCATGTTTCTAACATAAGCAATGTTTCTATCTTTACTAAAACCTGGAAAAAAATATAACCAAACATTGTGTCCCAATTTGTATGCTATCAGATCTTATATAGCATGTGAGAAATCTCTGATCAAAGCATGTTGAAAACTGTACACTCTTAAAAGTAAAGGTTTTTCAATGGCATTACCAACTGTTTACGACACAATTCCAGATTAATTTGGAAGAGATTGCTTGCCTATTACTTAGTGTACAGTACAATAGGGTCCAAAAGTCTGAGACCACTAGAAATGCATTAATTTTTTGAATTGAGTAAAATGTTTGCCCTTTTTCTTTACATAATATTCTATATGATTAGCATAATTTCAATATGAAGTTGGAAGTCTGCTGTAAAGCCTGCTGATCTCCAGCATGATTTGCAAATAATCATCTTGAGTTTCAATGGATTGTAGCACCTGTACAGAGCTATTCACATGTTCGTTGCCACAAATATTCTTATTTGATCAGTGAACTAGAAATAGTGCAGAAGCAACTTTGCTTTCATGTGCAAAACCTTTGTTTATTTCCAGGCTTAAATGAAACACTATTCAGATTTTCAGTGTGGTTTCAGACTCTCAGACACAAGCGTATATGAAGTGCCTGCAGCATTTAGCACAAACTGAAATGTGTCTTTGCGGATAAGACTGTTGCACACAGAATTAAAGTTATAGACACCCAGAAGTCCAATTTATCTCACGCACACAGGCCGTCTAAAATGCAATTTCCTCATTAATCAGTAGCACCTTATCTATATTAACATCTCTATACTGCTCATTACTTGAAAAGACTCATTTACAATCCCTTTCTGGTTTCTAAAACATTTTTAGGCATCCCCTAGGGTGAAGCTGATAATATTAAAATAGATAATATCCACCGGTTGAATCAGCAACCGCACAGACTAGCAGAACAGTAAAATGCGGCAGAGAAAGTGAGAGAAGGAGCTATTAATGGCATTGCTGGTCATCTGTAGCTGCTATCGTTCAGGCCGTGATATTAAGTTTCATTCGCTTTCACTCTCAGCCATAAGTGTTCATACTCAGAGGTTGTTCTCATTGGGAAGTCGTTCATCATGTTGGTGTTATATAGGACAGGTAACACTGGCTAAGCCGAGTGTCCTGACTGCAGTATAAATCTCAGTGGGTGGGGAGTATGAAAGGGCTAATGGCGTGTCCCTGTTCAACCAGCTCTCATGTGTCAGAGAGACTTTGAAAGATTTGTATTTTTCTGCACATTTAAAACAGACAATAACAGTTATGTTTGCAGGTCTAGCTAAGAACTACAATACCAAACGGAAAAAACAAAAAAAAATCAATCTCAATAAAAAAAATAAGAAATAAAAAAATCTCGGGTGACCCACAAATTTTATTGATTTATTTAATAAACGTCGTAGTGTGTTGTGTGTGTGTGTGTGGTAATATATTATTATATATGTATATCGCATACTTATATAGATATATATATATATATAATATATTTGCGGCTCCAAAAAAACTGAGAATAATACTAAGTAATATATACAACAAATAAAAAAAGACATAAAAGTTTGGGATCAGCAAGTTTTTATTTTATTATTTATTTACTTTTTTTTAATTCGAAACTACCTCGGTACAAAAGTTGGTAGGATAATCGCTAAATTTGTTTATGTTTTAAAAGAAGTTTCTTATGCTCACAAAGACTGCATTTAATTGATCAAAAATACACTAAAAATAGCCATATTGTGAAATAGTATTACATTTTAAACAACATTTTTCAATTTTATTCTGTTATAAAATGTCATTTCTATGAAGGCAAAGCTGAATTTCAGCATAATTTCTACAGTCTTCAGTGTCCCATGATCCTTCAGAAATCATTCTAATATGCTGAAATGGTGCTCAGTCGATATGAATTATTATTAGTTCTTAAATATCAATAACAGTTCTTATCCATTTTGAAAGCTGCTTAGTATTTTTGTGAAAACCGTGATACATTCTTTGATGAATAGAAAGTTCAAAAGAACAGGATTTATTTGAAACAGAAAGCTTTTGTAACATAAATTACAAATGTCTTTACTGTCACTTTTGATCAGTTTAATGTGTCCTTGCTGCATAAAAATATGAAGCAACTGTTTTCCACATAGATAATAATGATACATAATAATGTTTCGTAAGCAGCAAATCAACATATTAGCCAAACACTGGAAAAAACCGTATGATGTTTTATATTTTTTTCACGCTTTCACAATTTCTTCAGAGACAGATCAGCGCTCTGCACGTCTCAGTATCAATTGCTTGTATCAACACAGTATAAACGGTCCAGAATGCACAGGACGTTTACACTAGTGGGTAGAGCTGTTGCATCCAGCTCTCCGTTGCAGTCCTTGCTGCAGTTTTAAATCTGCCCAGCGCTGGCGGATGAGACAGACAGAGCGAGGCGAGAAAGAAAGAAATACTCCCTGTTGATCTGCTTTTGTTTGCCGTCTCTACGGAGACAGCGGTCCGAAAGGGTCGCATTCTCCTACTCTTGGGTGGGTGGAGAATGACAATGAATCAAAGAACTGTGTGTGTCAGGTGTGTACAGAGCTCCTTAGCATGATGCCACACCACACACACACACACACACATGGCAGAGCAGCAGTCAGTGCCCCGGCATAAGCGGCTGGGCGTAGGGCGTCCCAGCGGGGAGCTCACAGGAGCTTCAGTGTGGTAATCAGGCGCACTAATTAGATTAGA
>JADLZN010000127.1:0-27740 GCA_018155175.1 Sinocyclocheilus anophthalmus
TGTCCATCCATAGGGGCATTTTTCAACTACATCAACTGTATATCAATTGTATGTTATGCAAATATCAGTCAGTGGAATATCATACGTTTCCTACTATTCCTCTCCAAAAGGATACAAAACATCAAAGGTTTGACAGAACAAGCTTTTAAAATGGATTAACAAGGGTTTGTACAAATAAATGTCTTGTTTACCTTCTGCATTCCCCATGGAGAACACAATGAAAAGAAGCAGAAAACTTCTCAGCATTGCCATGATGAAACTGAAAAATAAAAGTTAAGCATTTAAAATTAAAAGTATGTATTATACTGCACATTGTGGATTGTCAATGTATTTTAAAGACAAATATACTTTAAGTCAAAAGGTTATTCAGTAGGTCTCTGTGCCAAAAACTCACCTTGGTTTTCAGATCGTTGCCTTCAGAATCTCAGAGGATGATTTTGTGAAGTTCCAGAAAGAGCCCTGCTTTTATACTTTACTTGATGTCAAGTGTGTATAAGTCACAAGGATGACACAGGATGTCGTTGTTTGATCTGTGGACTTGAGTACACATAAAATAAAAATCAAATATGGGAGAATGGGGTAAGACGAGCCTGTCTAAAAATACAATATTAGCCTAATTAAATATTGGAAAATAATATTTGAAATATGTGTTTGAAATATATTAAGTTAAATGTTAGTCCCCAAACTGTGAGAAGATAAAGGCGAGGAAAAAAAAGCCTTTTGTCAGGTGACATTACACTCATGAGAATCGAAGTGCATTATGGGTAATAAGTCCCAGGTCTATTGAGATGTTGCAGAATATAATGCAGTCCAATGTTGACTGCATCATCCACAGACATGTTTGCTCTGTACGCAAACTGAAGAGGGTCCAGTGATGTATGTCACCGATAGGCCAGGACCAGTCTTTCAAATTACTTCATGACCACAGACATGAGAGCAACAGGTATTTAGTCGTTAAGTCCAGTGATTTTGGTTTTTTTTTGGGGACTGGAATGATAGTGGAGCGTTTGAAGCTGCAGAGTAGTTCACACTACTCCAGCGATCTGTTGAAGATCTGTGAGAAGATGGGGGCCAGTTGTTCAGCGCAGACTTTTAAACAGGCAGGAGAAACACCATCTGGGCCAGAAGCTTTCCTAGATTTCTGAAGACTGCTTCACTCTTCTAAAAGACCCTTAAGTCGCATTGTTGAATGCGTGGGACGAGTGGAGTGGGAGGGGTGGGTCGGCGGTTTGCAGGGAGGGGTAGGTGTCTATCTGGAAGAGCAGATGCAGAGGGGGTGGGGGTGTGAGACTGGGTTTTGGTAAACCGGCAGTAAAAACAACAGTTTGGATCGTCATGAATAATATTATCAGTAGAATGATCAAAATACTTTATGATTGATTATTAATATGACATGTAAGTAACCGATGCTTTCCGGTCATAATTTAAGATTTTACCAAATTTTAAATTAGTACTAAACATAGGTCCACTTACATTAAGGTTCACAGGTAACTAATATTGGAATTAAAAAAACAATAACAACAAAAACGAACTGTTATTTAAGGTGGTAGAGGAGGATGGAAATGACATTGGCAAGAGAGTAAGAGCAAAACTAATTGTGACTTAACTCACACTTGAAAAAGCTCTGCTGTGTGGTGTGGTCTGTTTGTACAACAAAGATACAGATCTGAGAAAAGATGTTCACCGAAAAACCAGCAAGACCAACAAAACTTTATTTATGCTAGCAGCAATCCATGACAGTCAATGATAATGGAGATAATATTATTTGTTAAAGTCAACATTTAAAGAAATTTTAATTATTTAAATAATTATTAAATATTTGCAAAACGGCGCATCCAACGGCCTCTGGCCTCGATCTAAAGGTTTTTGTCAGCATTTTGTGAAGATTCAATCTAAGACTTTAGGATGGTTTGAGTATATTTTCAACAAAATACATAATGGAAAATATGCTCTAGTCTAGGCCATTTGATTGAAAACAAAAGCTAAAGTGTGGGATATGGAAGGATATTCCGGACAATTTTCAAAAGGAATAGCAAATTGTATTTTCAATTGACTTTCCATATGTGGACACATAAATTGTGACAATCCAAACGCAATTGCAAATCTTGCATTACCATTTGCATTTTCGCGAATATGCACAAGTGGACTAGGTTGCGGAATTCCTGTCAGACATGGTTAAATAAGAAATAAAGTGAATTGTGCCGTGTAATTTTGTTTAACAGCCAAAACGCCTTCCAAAGACAAAGTCTACATGGTTTTAAACAAACCCAAAGAGTGATTAATTCTAATAAACATTAATGTGTGCAGAAGGAGTTGATGCAATGTTTGAAACACTGCTTAATCCTGAAATGATTTCTGTAAAATAGCAGTGGTCTAAATGGCTCCACACTCCATGACTAGTGACTGCAGTTTCCAAAACATAGTGCGGTCTGATGATTATTCTGCTCCGTATTCGTTTCTGTACATTTGTTCTTGCAAATAATGGAGTTTACTTGAAAACCTTTACCTCTGCTGTGATCCAGTTAACTGAATGAGGGAAGAACTTGAAAATGTTTCCATCCATAAGGGCATTTTTCAACTAAATTCAAGTAAATAAACATAATAAATATTATAATAAATATTAATTACTTGAATATCATACATTTCCTCCTATTCTTAAAGCCACAAAACATCAAAGGTTTGGCAGAAAATCTTTTAAAATGAATTAACGAGGGAGTTTACCAATAAATGCCATGATGAACCTGAAAATGAATAAGCATTTAAAATGAAAAGTTTATATACTGACCACTGTGGATTCTCAATGTATTTGAAAGACAATGATACTTTTAAGTAAAGGTTACTGAGTAGGTCTCATTGTCAAAATCTCACCTTGGTTTTCAGATCGTTTCCTTCAGAATCTCAAAGGAAGATTTTGTGAAGGTCCAGAAAGAGCTCTGCTTTAAATTTTGCTATATTTTTTCTTTTGCAAGTGTGTATAAGTCACAAGGATCATACAGGATGTGATTGTTTGATCTGTGGTCTTATGTAAATGTAAAATAAATTCAAATACAGGAAATTGGGGTAAGATGAGACTGTCTAGAAATACAATATTAGGTTAACTAAATATTTATTGTACGTTCATTTTAAGGACATGGGGAAGAAATTAATTATGAATTATAGTCCTTTTTTATATATAAACTTTTCAGAAACATCCAGTGCTTTCTGTTCTAATGGTTTCATGTAGGAAGAAAGAACGACAATGTGTCTTGATAGTAGTAGGTAAGAACCAGTAAAATCACTACGAAAGTCAATAACTGCAAAATCAACAGGCCTTTTTGCATATCGTTTAAGATTTAAATAAGAGACATTTGGTGACATGTCTCGTTCGGAAGAAAATCCAATCAATTGCCCATGTTTGGGAGATCAGAATTACAGCACTTACTGATATAGAGTTAAAACTCCCAACGGCCATTTTGACTGACATGTGATATTTTTTTTTTTTAAATACAGTTATATGTCTTTCCATTTAGTCTACTGAATACATTATACAAAACAGGTTTATTTTATAAAGACATAATTTTTCCACAGTTTTTCCAACACTCCACAGGTATATTTACAGTGGTGTGAAAAAAGTGTTGGCCCCCTTCCTGATTTTATTTTTTTTTGCATGTTTGTCACACTTTAATGTTTTCAGATCATCAAACAAATTTAAATAAAAGATAACACAAGTGAACACAACAAGCAGTTTTTAAATGAAGGTTTTATTATTAAGGGAAAACAAAATCAAAAACTACATGGCCCTGTGTGAAAAAAAGTGTTTGCCCCCTAAACCTAAAAACTGTTTGGGCCACCCTTAGCAGCAACAACTACAATCAAGCGTTTTCGATAACTTGCAATGAGTCTGTTACAACGCTGTGGAGGAATTTTGGTCCACTCAACTATGCAGAATTGTTGTAATTCAGCCACATTGAGGTGTTTTCGAGCATGAACCGCCTTTTACGGTAACTGCACAGCATCTCAATAGGGCTCAGGGCAGGACTCTGGACAGAACCACTCCAAAGTCTCATTTGACTTTCTTCTTGAGCCATTCAGAGGTGGACTTTCTGGTGTGTTTTGGATCATTGTCCTGTTGCAGAACCCAAGTTCGCTTCAGCTTGTGGTCACGAACAGATGGCCGGACATTCACCTTCAGGATTTTGTGGTAAACAGAAGATAGGAATGGTTCCATTATCACAGCAAGTATGTTTCCAGGTCCCTGAATGCCAGCAAAACAAATAAGCCCCATTACCGTGCACACTCACCACCACAATTGTACTGTTGGTATGAAGTCTTTTCTGAAATGCATGTTACTTTTACGCCAGACGTAATGGGACACACACTTTCCAAAAAGTTAAACTTTTGTCTCGTTAGTCCACAGAGTATTTTCCCAAAAGTTTTGGTGATCATCAAGATGTTTTCTGGCAAAATTGAGACGAGCCTTTATGTTCTTTTTGTTTTCGTCTTGGAACTCTGCCATGCTGACCATTTTTGCCCAGTCTCTTTTTTATTGTTGAATCATGAACACTGACCTTGATTGAGGCAAGTGAGGCCTGCAGTTTTTTTGGATGTTGTTGTGGGGTCTTTTGTGAACTCTTGGTTGAGTCGTCGCTGTGCTCTTGGGGTAGTTTTGGTCGGCTGGCCACTCCTGGGATGGTTCTCCACTGTTCCATGTTTTTGCTTTTTGTGAATAATGGCTCTCACTGTGGTTCTGGAGTCCCAAAGCTTTAGAAATGGGGTTATAACCTTTTCCAGACTGATAGATCTCAAGTACTTTCTTTCTCATTTGTTTCTGAAATTCTTTGGATCTCGGCATGATGTCTAACTTTTGAGGATCTTTTGGTCTACTTCACATTGTCAGGCAGGTCCTATTTAAGAGATTTCTTGATTTGCGAACAGGTGTGGCAGTAAGGACTAGGGTTCTTCTGGGGCCCTAGAGAAATTGAAATCAGTGTGACTAAACACGAAGTTTAACCAGGCGGGGCAAAACACTTTTTTCCATTCCAGTTGGGGGGGCCAGTAATAGTTTGGATATTGTTGCCCGTTAATATATATATAAATTCTGGATTTTTAAAATGCAGTTGGTTTACTGTGTTATTATCTTTGACTCAATATTTAAATTTGTGATGATCTGAAACATTTTAAAGTGTGACAACATGCAACAAAAATAAGGATCAGTATTATTATATATATATTATATATATATATAAAGCAATAGCTAGGTTACCAGACATATATGCTTTCAAATCTCAAGTTACACTTATATTGCACTTAACAAAGTATCTGCAGAGTGATGTGAGAATCATTAATAAAGGCATATTTCACACCCCACACACACACACACAATACACACACAATACTCACACACACACACAACACACACACAAACCACACACACATTTTATTCTTTGATTTGGATCCAAAAGCACAAGCAACAAATGGAATCCAATACTTGGGAGGTCAGTTGCATGACTGGACATTGGTACATTGGCTAAAATTGCACATTCACCAACGTCTTATATTTAAAATTCAACACTCATAGGATAGCAAACTCTCATTCCATATTTGAATACTCACTTATAGGGCTGAAACGAACCCCCCAAAATTTGCGAGTTGTTTGGATTTTCTTTTTTTTGCAACCACTGCAACCGTAAATCAATTCTGTGCTTACATGAACTCGTAAATTCCAAATACTAGGGTAACTTACCATTACAATGATAGTAAAGTGATGGATGCTTCCCAATGGTGAGATTCAGCAGTTGGAAAGATAGCAGGTATCAAATCTAAGATCAAATAAACAGACAACCTCAATGACACAAGAAGAGTGCAAAGCCTTGTTAGAATCACAATGTTCAGGATTTGTTGGAATGTTTTTAACAAGAGCACTGTCAATGTGTTGTCTAAAACCAGTTCAATTAAACAGTAGTTTGGCTGCGTAAAATCTTAACGTCTTTATGTATTGTTTAGTCCTTACAATCAAATCAACCAGCGATCGTGTTGTGGACCTATATCAGTCCCTTTGTAAAAACAAACACACACACACCTAAAGTGCTCCGCTTCTATGAATTTATGAAGTATTTTCAAAAAAAAGGGGCGATGAGGTGATATATTCCAGTGCTGGATAGAAACTGATTACATGTAATCTGGATTACGTAATCAGGTTTCAAAAATTATGTACTTGTAATTAGAGTATATTACATTTTTAAAATGCTCATAATCAGATTACAGTTAGTTTTTTTATGGATTACATGATTACATATTCATACAATGGCAATAAATTATTCATAATATATCGATTCTCCCTAATTCTTCGTTTTTTCTCTTTTAAAGATTAATTTCTAAAAGTCCTGTGTGTCATACCATTAGTTTTAACTATATTCACAATATAGAATGGCCATGTAACATGCAAATGTCATGTAATTAATTTTCAATCCTGTTGTTAGCTATCACGAATCCTGTCCATGGACTTCCGATCAATCACCACCAGAGGTCACCCTTTACATTACATTGACTCTCGCACAACACAAAATGTTGCATAGCACCCCGGACTACATAACCCATCATTCATTGCACTGATTGCACACAGCTGTAACCAATCTACAATTCATTATATACAAGCACTCGATCCCTTTAAGGCTGACGTTAGTCCTGTATGGCATATCGCTAGTTGTGATAGCGATTGTTTGCGGAGGCCACATGCTTAAGTTGTTAGTTAGTTAGTCTAGTCTAGTCTAGTCTTGCCTTGCCTTGTCTGTTTCCTCGTCTTCTGATCATTGCTGCGTAATTGGTATTACCGCTCGTCTTGCCCTGTTGGATTACGTTCGCGTCTACGACCCTCGGCTTGTTTACAGGATCTACACTTGCCTTTGTCTTCTACATACCAGTTTTCGTTATTGTCTGACTATGCTGTTTATGAACATGATTAAATAAACGCTTTGTCAAATGGATCCGAAAGTTCATGTTATGGTTACTCCGGAACAGAGCGTTCAGGGGTTAATTGATTGTTTAATTTTCCAATATTTCAATTAATATTGTTTTTTTAAATCAACAACTGCGTTCTTACATTAACCAGTTTCGCAAACCCTGTGTCAAGATTATGTTAATGAATGTTATGTGTTGATATCAAAGGAATTGGATAGATTGTTCGGTTCTCTTGTTTTTATATCAAAAAGGGTCCATTGGTTAATGGTAAGTAAAAAGGAATATAAAAAGTAGTCATGACATACATTCCCTAAAAGAGTACACAGATTTGTTACAACTACAATTTTCAACTGTAATTTGGAATCAGTAATGGATTACATTTTTGTAAGTAATCTACCCAGCACTGCATTATTCTACTCACCCTTCAAGCAGCAAACATTAGAAGCAAATTTTAAAGTGTAAAAGCATTAAAAAATTACTTCCAACAAACCATGAATAACTTCAAAAGCTCCTTTCTGCAGCAATATTACAGATGTGTTAAATATCACTGTAGTGTTATATGTGTATATAGTAACAAAGGAGGAACTAGTAATAAAGAAATACAGATTTGCTTCACTGAAGTTAAAAGCTTATTGTATTATGTAGAGTATTATGAGAGAAAGATGGACTGAGCGAGTGTGATTACCTGCATTGATACAGCATTAATTTTTCAGCTCAATCTCATATTCACAATAGAACATTAGTTTGAATGTCCGCTGTGGAAAGCGATATCTTTGTCGTACTATTTGTTGCACATTTTATTGGTCCAGATTGCAGAGATATGTATTTTGTAAAACGTTTGCAACTGCTTTATCACTTAATTAGAAACACCACAATAATGAAATTAGAAAGAAAGAAAAGAAAAGTCATACAGCTGAAGAGTATAATGCCTGAATTGTATTAATTTTTTTATTTAGAGAACTATCCCTTTATGGTTACATTAACAAACCATTGAGAAATCATGTCTGCATTTGAAACCAGGTTCCCCAAAATGTTGCCAAAGAATAATGTATTTTGTCCATTAGTCAGTATGGGCCCTAATAATCCGATCGTAATAGGACTAGAAGCACAGTCAGAATAAAAAAGTCATATGTAACCACGTCAATTGGATTGAATTGGTCAGATCCGATTAAAATTTCGATCGGATTGTAAGGGGAGGTTTATTCCTTTTGTAATCCAAGTGAGAGGAGATGTAAACACTTGATCGGATTGAAAACCGAAACTGGAAAGTACTG
Source organism: Sinocyclocheilus anophthalmus (assembly GCA_018155175.1). NCBI lineage: Eukaryota > Metazoa > Chordata > Actinopteri > Cypriniformes > Cyprinidae > Sinocyclocheilus > Sinocyclocheilus anophthalmus. Next base: position 8,211 of record JADLZN010000127.1, read on the forward strand.
CGCATGTGCAGTGACGTAAAAAATAGTGTGTGTCACACAGAACAAGCTGTTCTTCCTGTTGAATAAAGTGTCATAAATGAGTGTCCCATCATTCTAAAATTCTGCTTTCACTCAGCGTTTGTGAAGTGGAGCAGGACGATGTCCACCAGTCCTTGTTTAAGACGCTCATCAACAGACAAATGGTTTTGGGTGCAGGAAGGAGCACTTTATAAAACAGTAAAAGTAAGCAGCACAGCACAACAGTTCATGTTCTGGTCGTTGCCTAATTAGGACCTGAGGTAGATAAATATCAAGTGTGCTTTTTAAAACAGTATGCGACATATTCATGCAGTGTGCAAAGATTAAAAAAGATTAAATCCGATCAGAAGCTTGTGACATAAATGCCACATCAACCCGATCACTTTATTTAGTGTTCATGTAAACACTACGTTCAGATTCGTCAATAATAATGAATTCATTCCGATGGAAGCAAAAAGTGTCCATGTAAACGTAGCTAGTGTTTTGGGATACTTTTACACTGTTACTGTGTTTTGTATTTAAGACCACAGGTTAAAGCGATCACGGGAATGTTATTTCGATGGAGGGGAAAACAGCAGAAAAAAAATTGAATTGTTTTGAATAGCAATTGGGCTGGTTTTGTTTTACAGACCTGGCAACCCTGCCATTAGGTTGATATTTGAAATGCAAAATTATATAAAGTATCTGATGAAAAAAACTGTTATTAAAGGTAGTAGTGGAGGATGGGAATGACCTTTGCAAGATAGTAAGCTCAAAAAATTACACAAATAGTTCAACTGTGATGTAAACTCACATTGATGAAAAAGCTTTGCTGGGTGGAAATTAAATTTCCATATACACCCATGAACAGAAAACTACACATAATAATAATAATAATAATAGAAAGATAGCAATTTATCAAAAAGACAACTATATTCAGAGGTGTGATAGTTTTGTATAATAGAAGGAAAGGTCTGTGAAAAGGTGTTTCTGAGAAAACCAGGAAGACCAACAAAACCTTATTTAAGCTAGTTATTACAATTATTGAGAATTGTGATATTATTTGTCAATGTCAATATTTGCAAAATGTGTTGGCACACAAAGTTTTTGGACTTCTATGACAGCGAAATTAATTGGTCCAAAGGCTTTTGAAGTAAGAAAAAGGGTTGAATTATTACTAAATGCAAAGAGGAATACACAAGTGTAAAATATGATTCATTATTCAAAAATATGTTTCATGATTCATTTGAATCACAATTTGATTAAAAAGTCAAACTGTTTGTGCCACTATAGAGTTTGAGTGGCAGGCCCTTTGTCTGAGTACTTCAGTTCATCTATAGATATTGATGTTTCAAAATTCTTCGCATAATGTCAACATCTCAGTAACTGTCAACAGAAATTCTACACACATGAACAGGAAACTTGATCATTAATAATGCAATATGATACTGTAAATATGAAAAGAAGATTGATCACTCTTACATCGAATGTCATATCCGACTCGGATACTGTCAGCAGATTTCAGTTTTGGTATATATATATCAAACCTTATTTTTTCCCGCTCAGATAGTAAGCGTTCGTGTGAATGTGACGAGGCTTACGATCATTAGCCGCGGTAGAGTATTAATAATGAGAAGAATAACAAAGTCCAGTTTTTTAAATTGTTTGCACTACAAACCAGTGTGTTCATGATTAAGATAATACAGTTAAATAGTATGGTAAGACACACCAGTTTGCAATATCAGGCTGCAAAACGAGCTGTTTTGTACAGCTAGAAATAGCTGGAAGTGCATGACACCGGAAGCTGTAAACAATAAGGTGACATTATTCTATTCACCCTTCAACCATCGATCATCAAATGGAAATTGGAAATGTATAAGTGTAAAAGCATTAACCAATTACTTTCAACATACCACGAATAACCCTAAATGTTTCAATGTTTTGTGTTTATTTTACATTTTTAAATTTAAGTATTTGGAAAACCTGTTTTAGGTGATGGTGTTATATAAAATGTGTACAACAACATAAATTTGGCCAGCTAAATATGTAGAGTGTTTTGGCACAAACATTAAAAACTTACTTTTAAAGCAGCACTATGTAACTTTTTCTGTGTTCAGAATTTGCTAAATGTATATAATGAGCGAGTACAGCATGAATTCATCTTCCGAACCGCGTTTTTGTCTTATTCCGAATAACTACGGTACACTTATAATAAGTACTAATATTTGGACTATTGTAGCCTGGTCGGGTCGTCACCGCTGCGGAGTAACACATACCTGCGTGAATCGCCATAGACATAAACCTAGAGAAGTAGCTCCGGTTGGAATGTACTTCCGCGGGATGTGTGCAGTTCTGTCTATTAGGGCTGTTCGGATGACGACATTTGAATCGAGTCCGATCCGATTCCGGTGGTTATGGAATCGATCCTCACTGTGTTTTTAAAAAAAAATATTTTTTTAATTATGCCCGATAAAAACAATTTAAAACATTACGACAGTACAATGAACAAATCATCAAGACACCCACTAGACGATTCCGCCACACTCGGCGTTTTTCGATCTTGTTTTTCTTAGACTTGAAGGATCTTAATCTCACCCATGACTGCAGGTACAGGTTGTAGAAGTATCCTCTATAATATGAAGCTTTTTGGAAAAAAAACAAAAAAACAAAAAAAAAAACAAAAAATTGTAATTTTGTCTGCGTTTGCCCGTGAAATTAGTCATAGCCCACAGCTCAGCAGGCACATGCGTTTATCACATGAATTGAACATGAAGTGTCTAAAATAAATGTGAACAGTTCAGCTGAATGATGAAGTTTACCATGACTGTAGTAAACACAATATTAACAAACTGTACATTGAAACAAAATAACCAGAAACTTTCCCAATAAAGGATAGAGCTCGGGTCATCTGCAACAGATGCGCAGCTCATGGCACTGATCCTTATGCTCGGACGTGTCTCTTTTAGAATGACATGGCCGAATTAGCAATGTTTTTTTTTAAATAAAAAGAGTATTTTGAGGATGAAATAAAGATAAAGACCATGATCACGTATTGTCTGTCGTTTCACCGTCAAATAACATCTGATATCGTTATTAACTGGTTCTAATGATTCGAATACTTTTAGCGAGCACGAGGAGGAGGCGACCATGTAATACAAAAATATAATGAAATGAAATAATGTCCCTGTATATCTACAACTTTTACTGGCTCTTAGACGAGCTAGGCTCGGGAGGTATGGAAAAGCCCGTCCGCCCATCTAAATAAAAAAATATAATTCGTAAGTCCCTAATAATGACGCAAATTCTCCCAGATTTAATGACTTATTTATCGAATTATAATGACTTATTGTGACTAATAATGCTGATTTTATAATAATAATGAATTGAGTTTCTAGTAATAAGACTATTTTCTCAATAATAATTGACTTAGTTTCTATGTAATAATGAGAACTTTCTCGAAAATTATGAATAACCTATCCAAAAAAACACAAGACTTACTCGCCGCCTGCGAACGCAAGAGTGACAGCACGCTTAGCGCAGCTGTTGGTCCCGGACATGCAGGAACACTGCTTAACATTTGCTTTGTTCTGTTTAATCAAGTGTTTATCATGGCTATGTCGGGCATTAAATAATCGAGTTCCGATCAATTATCTGTAGTAGTATTGTGGTACTATGTTACTCTGCCAGATAAGTAGGCTCAAACATTCAAGACCCTAGTCAGTAATGAAATCCAGGATTTATGAAGAAATGAAAGCCATACAAATATAAACGTAATTTATTAGAGTGGTGTTCACGATGATTATTTAGTTGGATGAGCCGTGTCATGATCACATGCCAGTTAGCGTGTTCCTGCAGGGCTTTGAACAAACGATGCGCTCGCGTGCTGTAAATTGTCCGTGCGCCGGCGGCGAGTAAGTCTTTTTTTTTGGTTTAGGTTAAGTCATTATTTCGAGAAAGTTTATCATTATTACGAGAAAATAAGTAATTACGAGAAAGTTTCTCATTATTATGACTTACAGAATTATATATTTTTATTTAGTGGCGGAAAGGCTTCCATAGCAAAATCTTCACCTAAGATGCAGGTAAAAAAAAAAAAAAAAAGGCATTGACTATTTTTTTGCTACTACGAAAGGTAGTCAGGTCAAGATGTAAAGCTTTATAAAAGTGTAAGGCTAGCTATTATGGGCTGTATATTTTTACCAAACACAAGCATGTTTAATGATGATACACATACATTGAACATTTTTTTATGTAAAAATACCTTATTCACAATTTAATTACCACTTAAAAAAAAGGCAAACTACAAATCACAATTTATTAATCACAAATGAAAGGCTGTTTTTTCTCACAATATATTACCTATTTTTCTTCCAAACACATAAAAATGGTAGAAATCAAACAATTCAACAGGCTGAAAATGATCATGTATGTTTGGCTATTATACCACTATTATGACACTGACAAATCCGACTCTCTAACCAATGTTTTCCACCCTTACTAGATCTCACAGAATCTCCGGTATGCTCTGATGTTCATTTATGTTGTGGTCAACTGAAAAAAAATGTCTCACAAACAGAGATATCCTAAACAATATCTACTTGCAAAAACTTTACCAATGATGTCTCAGTCTGATGTTTATCACAGTAATGGAATTAGGTCCTCTTGTTGTGGATTTTTCTTGGGTGCGGCCAAAGAAGTGGAGAAGCAGAGTTCCAGATGTCAAAATAATACTTTATTTAACAAAGAAACAAAGCCGGGAAGACAGTCACATCATTCCAAATCATTCCAAAGTCTTTGATTGTCAGCTCCCTGTTATTATAACCCCTTGTTCTCTCCAAATTTTTTTTTTTTTTTGGTTCCCCCCCCCCCCAATTTTTTTGTTTTCTGTTTTTTCTTTGTTCCGGTTATTTTTTTATTGGTTATAGATACCTGATTTGCTACAGTTGTTTCCTACTCTTTTGGCCTTGTTTTCTAATTGGTTGGTAGTGTGGTCATACTAGATGTGTGTCAAATTTATCTACTTGTTTTTGTTTTGCCACCTTCCATTGGTTGGTAGTGGTCATACGAGGAGGTGTGTGTCAAATTTATCTACTTGTTCCTGATAATATTAGATTATTTCATGTTTATGTCTACTGAAAGGTCCATTGTCTAATGAAAGGACCATTATACATGTTGTTACATTATTTCAAGTTCACAAGTGTACTTTGTAATGAAAGGTTCACTGTCTAATGAAAAGACTATTATTCGTTCTATGACATCCAGAGTTAACATAATTCAGCATATTAATATATATATTGATTACTTTCATTTTCACATAATACTTCAATAAAATTACACAACATATCCCCCCTCTGAGGCTTCATCAAGCCTCACCGCTAAGCCCTTTGCCTAGAGTGCAACACCACAAATCCACCCATCCTTCTATCCTTCCATGAACCAATAAAGGTCCTCCATCACTTTTTACCAAATGGTTTCTTTATGCTGCTGCACTCCAGAGGAAGTCAGATCCAAACATCTCTCCTCACTATTGACCAGAGAAGAGTAAAAGAATCCACTTCCCTATCTATACATTCTTGGGGGTCAAAAAATCAATAATATGTGTCAATGCATGTGCTCATGAGATGTCCAAGCCTTGCCCATGGTTGTCATGGTTATGTAGTGTAAATGAATGATTAGTTAACTGATTAAAACAACATAAAGTAATAAACGATGCACTGGTCTGTCCCTCGTAGCCAGAGGAACTCCAAGCATTGCCGGTAGCTTGGAGCGCTATCTGGTACTGCTGTCCTTCGTTGCCAGAGGAGCCCTCAGGCAAGCTCCCTTGCCCTCCAGCGCTATCTGGTGTTGGGAGTATATGGTGGGTTTTTAAACCTCCAGTTGAATCTACTTGTGTTGCTAAGCACTGAGGTGCTCGTCGATCCTTTCTTCGTTACATACTTTGATGACTTTTCCAGTGTTTAAGAACAAACAAATTATACACTGACAATGAATTTAAATGATGAAAATAAGTAATCTTTCTTTATCGTCCCCTTTGTCTGGTTGCATTGCCTCGTAACACGGACAATGACCTGCTTAAAACCTTTAACATTCCCTTTTCTTTTCCAAAAATAATCACATTTTACATTTGATTTATTTAACAGCATGAATTCAAAACATATGATAAATGATTTCACAAATCAATGACTTTAAAGATTAAAATGACTTCAGGAAGGAGCATATGCCAAAACAAAATAACAACCTCTAAGTCTATCCCCATATGCTATTATAAGAAAAGAAAATAGAAAAATAACAAAATAGAAAAACAAAAAGGCACTCCTTCCCTACTATTCTGTTGTTATTTCAGGAAGGTGTTACTCAAAGTCGTCCAGTTCATCCAGTCCAGGTCCCACTGTATACATGTTGGTCAATCCAATATCAACTCCAGCTGGCTTTATCGATACGTTAATCATCTGTTTGGCTGTAGCATTGGCCAGCATTGATCTGATGAAAGGCATAATACAACAAAACATCAAAAGAAACACAACAACAGCAATGCCAAGTATGATGCCCACTCTAGTTAACCATTGTCCCCAGGACCCAAAAAATGAATTGAACCAATCCCAATTTTGCATGTCTGCTCCAGTGTTTTTGGTCACTTCTTCTCTCAGGTTTTTAAGTTTCTCCATAGCTTTGGTGAATGATTCATCTGGGGCTGTCAGAACCAAACATTACACACACTCCTCCTTTTTCAGCCAAAAGCCAATTCAGTGCTTGCCTGTTTTGCCATGTAATTTTACTTGTGGGACCCAATTGTTGTCCCAGGGAAGCTAGGGCATTATCAGTATAATTGATTAATCTCTGTTGATTATAGTAAATATAATTTATCCATTCTAAGTTCTTATTTGGGGTTATCCATACAAGTATAGACTCAAATCCAGACTTGATCTCACTTCTTGCTTTATATTTCTCTGGTATTCCCCTTGGTTGGCCAATTACATCTAAGTATATATTTGGATCTGCTTCATAAGCTCTTTTGGCTCTATGTCTTTTTAGTTGGGGCTGCTTAACTTCATTTAAGTCCCCTTCGATCATTGTTACCCCTTGTATCATTCTTACCCTGGTACAGATGCCTTTCCAATCTTTTGGTAGTATGGCTCGTAATCTTTTCCCCCCACATACCCAATAGTAATCTGCCACTGCTTCTGATTGGTCTTCCATGGTACGGATTTGGGGAAAACTAATAGTTGCTTCTGTACAGTTATCTTTAATCGTTATGATTGTCATGTTTATCTTTACAGTGGCTGTAGCATATATTAAACTAAATGACTTGAGTACTCCTGAAGCATAATACATATCTTGATCCAGATGCCAAATTATAGCACAATTCCCATTGAATTTTCCCATTTCATGTCCTTCCCTTTTGGATTGTTAAACACTCCTATTCGATTGTTCTATCATTACATAACTACATGATTTGTCCTTTTCCTAATGTCCAATTCTAAGATCCTTCGTTGACTTCATCCCCCCACCCGGGTGGGTTGTCGAATCTATGGAACTCTTTGTTCGCCTAACATGTCCACATTCTGGAAAATGTCAACATTCTGTGTTTTTCTGTCAATATGGGGTGGTGTGTGTACATTAATGAGGAAAAAAAAAACTTAGTGATTTTAGCAAATGGCTGCAATATAACAGAGGGAAAAATTTAAGGGGGTCTGAAAACTTTCCATACCCACTGTATATTTTCTTTTCAGATTTGAAATGTATAGTATTTACATCATTAATACATTACTTCAAATGTTTAGTATCATTTGTATGATTATATTATATACAACATTTTCATTGCATCTCAAGAATCTATTTTTATAATGCAATTAACATTCTGTCTTGCTTTAAAGGGTCGTTCACACAAAAATCACTGGAGGTCTGAAAGTCTCTGTGCAACTGATTGTAAGTAGGCATTCCTCCTCTACTACAGTATCCAACTGTATCTGGTGCTGGATTACACAAGAGTCTCTTCATGCACACCCATTGCCAACAATCTGACGCTCTAGTTTCGCCTCAAATCCCCACCTCCTACTGAAAATAAAAGTATTTTTGGTCTCTTTTGTTCTGCAGATATCTGTCAGTGTGTGGCTTTGCACTTACCCTGAGTAGAGTGTAAGGATCCTGTTCCCTGAGTTTGTCCTCGATGTCATTCATAGCTCTGCGCAGGCGTGATATCTCCACACTGAGCAGGGCCTTGTGCTCATCCAGCCTTATCAGCTCTCGCCGTTCCTCCGTCTTCAGCTTGACCTGCAGGAGTTTCTCTTCCTGGTACAGGACCTGGTGAAGCTCGCTGAACTGTGCCTCGATTCTCTGCTTCAGATCTGCAGTGTGGTCCTGGGTCCAAAAACAAGAGAATATGAGGTGATGTTTTGCCTCAGAGTGGTTCTTCTTATGGCAACACTGCAAAAACATTCTTTTGGAACCTTGGTTTTAAAAAATCTAAATGATGACAGACTTTTCATTTTTGGGTGGCCTATAATTTTGACCTACAAGTTACTACTTACTGGAAAGGGTCAAGAATTTAGATGATTAGGTGTTAGTCATTTTAGGATTAGGAATCATTTCCAATCCATTTATGAGGTATTGGAGAGTGTACATGAGGTTTAGTTTCTTCTTACCTTCAGTTTCTTCACCTCCTCTTCAGTCTCTCTCTCACACTCTAGAGCAGTGTTGAGCTCCTTTTGAAGAGCATTTGCTGAAGTGGTTAGGGAAGCCTGTTCATCACAAACACAATGAGCTTTCAGCTGAGCTGAGGAAGTTAGAAAACGTGTCTTTGATTCTTACCCGATATCTCTGCTGTGCATCTTGTATGCACACCAGCGTGTGAGCCCGGTGATCCTGAGAGATCCCACACACCAGACACACCAACTCTTGGTCTTCCTCACAATACAGCTTCAGCTCTTCTCTGTGTCGGTTGCAAAGTGGGGTTGGAGGAACCGTGTCTGCTGACAACCCGGTCAGCCGACCCCCACTCTCCTCGATCCCCTGGCAGTAGCTCTCCACGATGTTGGCCACGATGCGGTTGGGTCTGTAGCTCTGGCCTGGAAAGACTTTCCGGCACTGAGGACAGGAACCAGACCCACCCTGGCCTTTTCCACGAGGGCCGCTCCAGTAACTTGTAATGCAGGCCTCGCAGAAAGTGTGGTCGCAGGGCAAGGAAACCGGGCGCTTGAACAGGTCCAGGCAGATGGAGCAGGTGAGATCCCTGCTTAGGCGCTGTGCAGATTTCTTGGACACCCGAGGACTGATTTCAGCCCTCAGTTTTTGCTTGTCCATTTTGTCCTGTGGGGGAAGATTGTTGGACATCTAGTGCGATCTTCTGTATGATGTTCTTCTCTTCGTCTCTTCTTTCCCTGCTCTCTCAGAGTTCTGGCCCTGTCTTTCCTGTTGACTGTGAGAAAGGATAGGGGGAGCTGAGGGGGCGGCTCTTGTCTCAGGCTTGATCCTGCCGAAAGTTGGCTGGAGTTGCACGTCCCCTCTGCTTTGCTTCAACATGACGTCAGGCCTACAGTCAGGAAACTGAGAAATTAGACACGGACTGTTTATTTTTAGAGAAAGCCTCATCTGTGCATTGGTCCCCATGAATTCCATTATAAGAAATTTATTGCACAAACACAGAAACCTGGTATTTATCCAAAACCTTTTAATCCCCTCCATATGACTGTGCGTATGTCAGCACAAAAAGCTTTGTGAGTAAAACCAGATGTGCCCTACTTTTTCCCCCCCGCTTTCGTTTTTAACTTTCATTAGGAATATAAGTTTATTCAAAATTTGCAGAGATCATTTTTGAGGCATCATATATATTTTTCAAAGTTTGGTCTCGCAACTTCTACCCAGTTACTTTTTTAAATTGTATTTTAAAAAGCTAATTCAGCGGATATATTTATCAGGGTTTTGTCTCACAACTTCCGCCCAGTTCATTTTTAATATTTTATTTCCAAATTGAAGAGTGGATTTTCTGTTGCATCATTATATTGATCAAAGTTCCTTCTCCCAAATTCCACCCAGTTATATTTAAATTTTTGCATTTGATTTTTGCTACACAGAAAAGCTACTCTTCTTGCACCCACAGATATTTTTTTATATTTTTTTTCTTAATAAAAAGGCCAAATTTCTAATGCCTTATTTTATTTATCGAAATCTGGTCTCTTTTCACAACTTTTTTTTCAAATATTTTTATTTATTTATTTTCTTTTAATTATTTCAACCTGAATGCTAGTATTCTCTTCTTTTGTAAGGGCTGTTGTGTTGTCCTGCGTAAGCAATAATTTGTTTTCTCTCCTGGTTGACAATAAAGTGAAACTTGTTCCTTTATTACAATAACCAAATTGTCATTTAGTATTATTTCAGTGTAAAATAGCTAATTTTTCAAAGTAAGCATTTTAGACAACTGCTAAGACAGTTGTTTATCTAGTTGAAAGTGCCATTGTGGTCAGCACATGCCTGCAGCAGTGGCTGATGTAATCTCAAGGGACTGCAAGCCGAAAAGAAAGTGTTGGACTTGAACTCCCTCCCTCCCCATGTTCCCCAGGACTGATCAGCCTACGCTTCCTTCCTGTTCGTATTGTTATGGTTCCATATATCCTGCCCCTCTTCCAAGTTCCCAGAAAAAAAAAGATGGTGGTACAGCTATAATTTAATACAGAGAAGAACAGCCTAGCGGATGTTTGAATAAACATAGATGGATGTGGAGTGTGTGTCTCTTGGGAAACACAAAGTCAAAGTCTTGAGGGCTCAGAGTGACTCAGAATTGGATTCTAGGTCAACTCTGCAGTAGTGGTATCGCAATCTTCACAGGAAACTTGGCAGTCACGATAGGGGCTTTTAAATCAGAGACTCTTTTACAGTTGTTTACTAGCATTGGGAAATTCCACCCCACTCTAGTTGGGTGGGTTCAGGAGTTTTGGGGCTAAATTTTTTCCTGTGGCTCAGTGGTAGAGCACTACGTTAGCGGTGCAAAAAGCTCTGGGTTCGATTCCCAGGGAATACACATACTAGTAAAAAACTTATAGCCTGAATGCACTGTAAGTCACTTTGGATAAAAGCAATCTGCTAAATGCATAACTTTAATGTAAATTTAAAGTGGGAAATCAAGAAACCCGCAGCAACAGCATTTCTTGAATCACCATTTGATCCCAGTCCAATAACTTTATCATGCACACTTGAACAGATGATCTAATATTCCCTACTCTGTGTGCAGGGCCGTTTCTAGCCAATTTGACGCCCTAGGTGAAATCCCTACTGTAATCCCCTTTGTAAATTGACTGTTAAGATTAACATCTTGCACAATTTAGCATCTGTAATATCATTGTGTTGCCACTAGATGCCTGTATAGCCCTATCCCTAGTGGCTAAGACATTGCACATAATTTACACATAAATCACACATAAATTAATTTTATTACATTTTGATTTGGATACTTTTGATTTGTTTTTTGTTCAATTTTTTTGTTGTTGTTTCTTGAAACATTGATTTAAAGTGTCAGTTATTGCATTATTATTTTAGTCAAACCTATAAAACCCCTTTGTTACCCCAAACTACATTTAAAAGCTTTATCAGTGGCATAAAAGTAACCAATGCAGCTACTTAATCATTTGCTACTCGTTAACGTCCCCTTTAAATAACGTGACGCTCTGCCCTCTATGACGCTGCTCCCATTAAGCGCTGTTGGAAGTGAATTAATTGATTCAGCATTTCGACACCTCCGTAAGGATGCATTTAACTCGACAAAGCGGTCTAATAAAGGATGTATTGATCTCGTGAATTAGCGAATTTTACTATACAAATATTTTTTAATTGGATGTTAAAGTTTATATTGGAATATTACATGGCACGCTGATCCTTTAACAATGCATTGTCGCAAAAAACGCACACCTTTTGGACAAATCTGCCACAAATATTTGGACAAATGTGCCACAAAAGTGCCACAAATACTGCCTAAACAAAATACTGATTTTGTGCACTTTATTTACTGTACCAATATTTTAAATTGGCCTTTGAACTTAGCTTTATTGCATGGCAAAAAAAAGTGTTACCTTGCCAAAGCACTGACAGAGCCCACTGATCTAATGGTGTTGTTGAGCGCTCCAAATGCAAACTTTGCATGCAACAATCAGGCAGCAATTGACAGCACTCTGATCTAGTGGCATACAGGCATCGTCAGATGGACAGTACTCTAGCCCAATATTGTTGGGGGATCCAGTGGGGGCGGCAGTTATATTTCAGGTTGACCGTGCCACTCTTTATCACAACCTGGTTAAAAGTGCCAGTACGTGCGCTCATTGGCGCCCCTTCAGCTGGTGGCGCCCTAGGCGACCGCCTAGCTCGCCTATGCCTAGAAACGGCCCTGGTGATGATGATGTTAGAACTGTTATGGAGGAATGCTTAGACACACAATTTGAGGTCACGCTGTAGATTGCTTTCAGCATTTAATGCAGGCGACTGCAAAAGAATAGCTGTTGTGACATGTTTCAAAGTTCATCTACAGTTCAACCTATTTTTATATAATTATTACATGCACTTTTATAACTTTGTATAAAATCTTGAAAAGCTAATTGCCCAATGCATCATTATATGTATCAGTTTTCTCAGTGTTCTGAACTGACATATTATAGTTCATCTAAATCTATGTATAATTATTATACACGCATGTTTATAATTTACATATACATATTAATTTTGTAGTCGTAGTTGATTTAATTTTTTTACTTTATTTTTGCAGTTTTCATAAACCTAAATGGTAACAACATACCTCTTATATAGTGTTCTGCACTGTGACAGTTCATCAGTAATATACCGTAGTATAATTATTATACATGTACTTTTATAACACACACACACACACATATACAGTAATATACATATCTTTTAATCTATAATACAGTGTCAACCTATTTTTATATAATTATTGTGCATGTACTTTTATAACTGTATAAATTATGATATAATATAGTTAATCTAAATCTGTGTATAATTATTATACACGTTTATGACGTCATATTAATTATGTAGTAATTATGCGGTTTTCGTTGCGGTTTACTGCAATAACGCCAAAAAAGAAATGCTCAAATGAATAATTGAGGTTGGAAATGGTGCCCTCGTGTGGCCAATTGCTGCAGTTCATAATTCAAAGTTTTCAATATTAATTTGCCACATTGCAGGAGCATTACATTTGATAGATAGATATTAATGTCATATGTAGGATTTCTTTTTAATTTCAGCCTTTGTTTCTCTTAGATGCTGTCCTCAAGTTGTTAGTATTTCATTTCCGGTTGTTAAACATCAAAAAATAAATTAGTATTAGTACTACTACTACTACTAATAATAATAATAATAATATATTAGTACTAATTAATTAGTTACTGCTTTGACCATCCAAAAGACCGGACAAGCTCACGTAGAACTCAACTAAATGCGTGTAAAATGACGCCCTCTTGTGGTCAGTGGCTGCACTTCCGTCCGTGTTCCAGGAGGAGTCCAGCGTCACAGGAAATGACGAAGGCAAGAGTCAGCCAGTTTATGAAAGTCCCAGCAAAAGCGCGCGCAGTTACACTCAGCGCCTCGAGAGCAGACACGCCTGTGTTCCTTTGAGTCTTTGGATTTGTACGTGCTACTACTAAAACACTTTTATAGTCTAGAATTACTGCGTTCCTGCACTTGAAGACGAGCAGAAAGCCAAGCCGCGCTTGTGTCATAACCGGAATTAAATAACTTTTGTCCTCCTACCATAAAAAAAGCAGCACAATGTTTGAGGCACGTCTCGTGCAAGGATCAATCCTTAAGAAGGTTCTGGAGGCTCTGAAGGACCTCATCACCGAAGCCTGCTGGGATGTCAGCTCCTCTGGGATCTCGCTGCAGAGCATGGATTCGTCTCATGTGTCTCTGGTGCAGCTCACGCTCCGGAGCGATGGGTTCGACTCCTACCGCTGCGACAGAAACCTGGCCATGGGTGTCAATTTGAGCAGGTACTGATGGAAATGATGCGAGTTTGGTGTTGTTTGCCATGTAACCGCTTAGTCTGTTCGTGCGCGAGGAGCCCGCCATTTGTAAGATGTAAAAAACAATTGTATTGCTTACCCGATGATTAGTATTGTTGAAATGCTATATTAATGTATCCCGAATAATTGCAGTTCAGAAAAGGTTTAGTAGTAGTATTTGGCGCGTAGAGGGTTTCCTGCATTCTCCCCTCACTGCTGAGCGTGACGTCATTTACCCGCGCTCAAGCTGGTTGGCGCGAAAAAGACTTCATAATAACAAAGTCTTCGTCAAAAAAGACGTGAACCAAATTTTTAACTGACAGTCAAATATTCGACTGTATAATAATTTTTAAAAGGGAAAATGTTTTTTTTTCTTTTGTAACAGCGTGGCTTAATTTGATTCAGAATGCAATTCTATACGTTTCAATAAAAAGTGCCAAAACTTGAGTGTTTGATTCTAATTATTTGATTCTTGTTTTCTAGCATGTCAAAGATTCTGAAGTGTGCTGGAAATGAAGATATCATCACACTTAGGGCAGAAGACAATGCTGACTCTTTGGCGCTGGTCTTTGAAACACTCAGTGAGTTCATAAGCCTTTACTTTTACTTCACTAGTTGTTACATATTTAACCTAAAACTAGGCAAAAGAGCTGCAGTGCCTTATCTATTTTTTCTGGCTATAGTTTATTGATGGTGTGCTGTGAGTTATGATAGTAAGAGCACTTGCTGAACTTTGAATGCGTTTCAGATCAGGAGAAAGTGTCCGACTATGAGATGAAACTGATGGATCTGGATGTGGAGCAGCTTGGCATTCCAGTAAGACTTATTTTAGGAATACTGATATGAATACATGGTTTTTTTTGTGTGTGTTGCTTTTTTTTCTTATGTTTCATTCTCTTTTTCACTTCAGGAGCAGGAATACAGCTGTGTGGTGAAGATGCCCTCTGGTGAATTTGCCCGAATCTGCAGGGATCTGTCACAGATCGGTGATGCCGTCATGATCTCTTGCGCTAAGGATGGTGTGAAGTTCTCTGCCAGCGGAGAGCTGGGCACAGGCAACGTCAAGCTCTCACAGACCAGCAATGTCGACAAGGAGGATGAAGCGGTAACATTCTTTTAACATCGGCAAAATTACCAACAAATGTCAGGTGTGGCAGTTTTGTGAGTTTGTATGTCATGAAGGCAATTCACAGCGCTGTGTTCCCTACAGGTGACAATTGAGATGAATGAGCCAGTGCAGCTTATCTTTGCATTGAACTACCTGAACTTTTTCACCAAGGCCACTCCTCTGTCCAAGACAGTCACGCTCAGCATGTCTGCAGACATTCCACTAGGTATGATAAATGCTCTCATGGCCATATTAATTTGCCTTTTGAGTTGAAACAATTTAAATGATTATCCTTTTTTTCTTTTGCAGTGGTTGAGTACAAGATTGCAGACATGGGACACGTCAAATACTATCTGGCACCCAAGATTGATGAAGAATCGTCCTAAATCCAAGTACAAGACTAAAATCTTCGGCTGAATTTTGGTCTGCATATCAGAAATGATTTCGATAGATGTTTTGGGGAAATGCATTTTACTACTTTGTGTCTGCGGTGGTTTCCAGTTCAATGGATTCAAAATTCTGTAACCATTTAAGCCATTTCATATGATTGGCAGATATATGGGCACACTTAAACAATAGTAGTTTGGTATTTGGCTTTACCAGGTGATGTGGGCTGAATCTAGAGTTGTTACAGACAGCATGCACAGACTTACTAGGTTCAGTCTCGTTTTCTTGGTCTTTGTGCTCGTCTTCCTCCTCGACTCCACTTCAGGTTTTTGTCCAACTTCTCATTCCAGTGTGTAGATAATTGTCTGTAAATATGCTAATTGGACACTGTTCATCCAGTCAACCATTAATAAAAAAGTTTGTAATGATGGTTCTCATCTGTGTTTCTTAGATCATAATGTGATATTTAAAAGAAGGTTGTTTAAATGTTCTTCAATTATTATTTTAAATATAAAAACTTAATGTACTTGTGAAATGTAATGTTCTAAAAGTGTTGAGAGTTCTGTTTGGAACAATGTGAATTTAGTTTGGCCACTAGAGAGCCAGAGTAGCAGAATTTACTGCAGTATAGTGTTTGTAGAATTTTTTTTTTTTTTAGAATGATAATTTTTGACTTGTTTTGTAAAAGTTAAAATTAGTACTTTTTCTTGAGTAAGTCTCAGAAATAGCATTCAAGAGGAGCATTTCCATTTGTAAGACAAGGCTCTTTGCTTTTGAATGATGCTCAAGAAATTGATTCGTGTCCAATATTTCAGTGAATATTGAATCGGTTCTCAAAACCGATCTGGGAGAGGGGCCAATGGTTTCCAGTTGTAGGCTTGCTGGCTTGGATATTTTAAGTTCTGAAGATGCCCAAAAGAGTGCATAGGTAGGAGATTTTTTTTTTTTTTTTTTTTTACTTTTAAATGTGGTTTATTATAATTGCTTGTTGAAACTATGGGCTCATGTGCTGGGTTTAATGTTTTTATTCAATTTAAATATTTAGCTTTTTTCCAATAAAGTCACCATTAGATATCTGCACTCCAAAGAATTATTAGTTGTTTACAGTAAATACAGCTACATAAATATGCTTCTAACAGTCCTTAACTTGTTAACTCGGTTCCACTTTTTGAGCATAGACCTGAAAATGACATTTCCAACTTAAATTGTAATACATTTTGAATGCTTTGGCGCACAGACTTAAGGTTTGTCATTTTTTAAAGAAGACACTTGGCAGATTTTTGTAGAAGTGAAAAAAAGTTATAAAGATTATATAACAAAAACGTTATGGAAGTTTAAGTTTATGAAATTAACTTAAAAGTTTTTATAAAATATTGTAATATTTTACTCTAAAACTGCAAGAAAATCAAAGCTATAAATCTAAACAAGTTGTGTTCCAAATTTGTGGTTGATATCTCAAAAAATGAGCTTTAAGTGAGATTTTGTTTGGGTGTAGTACCAAGCTTTTCCACTAGATGACCATCAAACCCCATTAGTAACCATATATTGGCACCTCCATTTACATATATGGTTTGAGTGATCTGAAACATGTTTTTTCATACTTTTCTCAATATTTATGAAGTAGATATCACGTTCAGAAGTATTAAGGGCAGTATGGCAGTATTTGATTTCGGTTTAACCTCCGAAAAACACATAAAAGACATGCGACGAGAACCTTAGACCTATATTACAGTTCACGCTGCATCAAAAATGCGGAATCTATTGTTTTTTTCTTTATAGTCAAAACACTTTTAAACCTTTTTTCCCCCAAAATAGAATCAATGTTATCTTTTGAACACTTGGCAAAAAAAATGTTTTTACTGATTTTTCATGATTTCATATGTGCATCACTATTTCAAAGTAAAGGTCAGAACTTGCTCTCTGACTCTGATGAGTATGCTTCTTACAAATTAATAAATTACAGTTGCTCTGTAAAATATTAAAAAAAATTAGTCACCAATTATGAAAACTAGAATCTTTAAGCGTTCAAAATATATATAGTTTGTCAAGATTACTTTGGGTTCAGACTAAGATATTACTGTTTTAAACATGTAATGACAAGTGGGCCCACCGGTGGGCTAGTGACAGTTAAAAGGGTTAGTTCACCCAAAAATGAAAATTAGACTGTGTTTTACTCACCCTCGAGGCATCCTAGGTGTATATGACTTTCTTCTTTCAGACGAATCATATTGGAGTTATATTAACTATTCCAAGCTCTATCATTGCAGTCAGCTTCTGTTCAACTGTCCACAAGTCGTCAAATAAGTGTGGCGCATCCCATATAAATGTGACTCTCACCGGCATCCGTTTGGGTGAAATAAAGGGGCCTCCTTATCGATCCAGCGTTTTCATGAGAAAAATATCCATATTTCAAATGTAATAAACACTTTTTTCGCACTTCCGGTATCCGCCATACGTGGAAGCCATTCCGGCGGATGACGTAGGACGACGGCGTTGCGTGATTTGTGATGAATGCAGAGAGAGAACAAAACAAAACGCCGTTCATGAATTAGAAGTACAAACCAAGGATTTGTAAAGAAAAATGATAGAGGATTTCGATGTAAACCAAGGAGACTGATTTTCCTTTGCTAAAGTAAGGAAACTTTGCTTCCTTTGCTCCTTATAAATAAACTTGCGAGACTAGCATATCTCAGAGCCACGCGCGTTATGCATACGTCCTGCGTCATCCGCCGCAACGGCTTCCGCTTTGACAGATACCGGAAGTGAGAGAAGTGTTTATTACTTTGAAATATGTATTTTTCTTATGAAAACACATGCATTCACTATAGGAGGCCTTTATTCCCCCCGGAGCCGTGTGAGGCACGTTTTATTATGGATGCGCGCACTGTATTTGACGACTTGTGGACAGTTGAACAGAAACACCCGCTGACTGCAATGATAGAGCTTGGAAGAGCCAGGACAATTTTTATATAACTCCGATATGATTCGTCTGAAAGAAGAAAGTCATATACACCTAGGATGCCTCGAGGGTGGGTAAAACACAAGCTAATTTTCATTTTAGGGTGAACTAACCCTTAGGCTACACACTGTAACACTGTAACTAACTATAATAAAACGTGCATTTAAAAAAAAAGTTCTCCAATTATAGTTGGAGACTAATGTAAACGCACATTTACACACATACTTTATCTTACAAGATACTGCATTCTTTGTTCTCCTTATGCTTCTTTTTATGACTGTGATGACTTGCTATGGCACTGTTTTCCTGCATGTCAGAAATGAGCTCCAGAAGTTTTTTCACCTGATGATTGCCTTTCTCGTTGTTGTTAAATGCATAACATCTTGAATGGCAGGTTTTGATCAGTTCCTGAAGTTCTTTGTCGCTACCATTGATGTAATCAGTTAAAGTCTTGTGCTTCAGCTTCTCTTTACCCGTGAAAAGAATTACAGTCTTTAAAGCCACATCCTCACCAAACTCTCTCTTCAGATGTGGGAGAACCTCTCTCTCACCTTCTGTGAAATGGCCAAGCTGCATAACCAGCAAATACACATCAGGCCCTGGCTGAGCGAGCTCTTTGCACTTCTTTATCTGTTCTTCCTGGTTTTTAAGGTCTTCAGTAAAGAAATCTGGGGTGTCTATAACCCTAATCCTAATTTCATAAACAGTTTCCTCTGCCATGTTGCACTTCTTTGTTACTGGCACAGAACTGGCATGTGATTCAAAATGTTGCTTTTTTAGGATAGTATTTCCTGTAGCACTCTTTCCACTTCCTGTCTGTCCCAGCAGCACGATGGTCAAAGGTTTTTGTTGATGCATCTTAGCTGATGAGTTAGAATTAGTTAGAAGATACAGTCCATGCTAACAGTTTCAGTGTAGGGATACCAAACTATTGTTATCGACTAACGACATGTTACTTAAAATGTTTTCTAGTTGACAGGTTGAAGTCAAAGGCTTTGTTACCTGGTTCGTTTGGTGTCACCATTTTGTCATGCTTCCCTCTGGAACAGAAAGAGTGATTGATATTTGTAAGTTAATTC